>JANHGN010021268.1:29308-43216 GCA_024605025.1 Megaceryle maxima | reverse complement strand
CTTCTCCTCCCCCCCAGAGCGGCGCCTCAGCGGCGCATTCATGCGGTATGAGCGGTATGTAACCCCCTCCCTCTCCCCCTCCTGTCCACACCCCTCCCTCCCTCCGCTCCTCCCTCCACCCTTCATCCCCCCTCTATCCCGCCCTCCCGGGTTCCCCCTTTTCTTCCCTGCTTCTGCCCCTTCTTGCCCCGCTCTTCCCTTGCTGCCCCTCCGCCTCTGCGCGCTGCTTCCTCTTATGCCCCCTTTCGTCTTTTCCTCCCCAGCTTGCCCCTCCGACTTGCCTCCTCCGTGCTTCCCTCCTCCATTCCCCCTTTCTTCGGTAACCCTCCCTCCTGTGCACATCCCTCCCTCTTTCATTCCTCTTTTCCTCCCTCTTTCCCTCCCATGCACAACCCTCCTCCTGCCCCCTAAAGCATAGACGGCCACTCAGTGGCCGTCTATGCTTTAGGGGGCAGGAGGAGGAGGAGGGTTGTGGGTGGTTTTTTTCCTGCTGTCTCTGGGAGAGGAAACCAAACCTCCCCTTTCTGGGTGTTAACTCTCCAGCCCCCATGGGTTGGGTTTCAAACCACGTTTCTTAGGACTCGTTCTTTTGTAATAACGATTTGCACTGTTGTTTTTATGAAGACGGGAAGGCGACAAGCTGGGCAACAAAAAGGATATGTTTGTAGGTTTTGCTATTGTATAAATGAAGGTGAATAATTAACCTGTTACACTTGATATTTTTGCAGATCAAAAGAAGGAGGAAACTATGCCCACAGAGGGAGAGAAATCTCCCGAGGCAGAGAATAACAACAATAATAATAAAAAGGGGAAAACTGGAGGCTCACAGGTAAAGCACACACACCCAAATAGGGAAGTGCCCAAACTATTAGCATTTAAAATGAAATATTCAGCGAACAGCTCAGGGCATCTTTCTTTGGACTGGATGAAATGTAGTTGGTTGGGTGCAATATTTTTACTGCCTGGACATGTTTTTTTTTTTATTGTGTTTTGCAGTGATCAGCTGCTTTCCAAGTAATAGAAGCATTTTGAAATTTTTTTCTTTATTCTGGGGTGGGGGGAAGACTGAATTGAGGATGCAGTTGAGGTCCTGGCTGTCATATATTCATTGATAAATGAGGGCTTTGCATTTAAGTATTATTTACAGAAATACATACTTCCTTATTCAGGTCTCTATGCAGGAGCACTTTTTTTGTTGTTTTTCTTTGTTTGGGTTTTTTTTCTTGTGGTTCTTTTTTGGTGTTTTGGTTTTGGTGGGGTTTTTTTGTTTGGGGGGGGGGTTGGTTTGGTTGGGTTTTTTTTCCCTGCTTCCTGTGTAAACCTTAATGCTCACTTTTGATGGTTCATACTCGTGCTCTTCTCTTGAATCTGTTCTGTTTTCCCTTTACGGATAGGATTCTCAGCCTTCACCTCTCGCTTTGCTAGCAGCCACTTGCAGCAAAATAGGAACTCCTGGTGAAAATCAAGGAACTGGCCAGCAGCAGATTATTATAGATCCAAATCAGGGATTGGTGCAGCTTCAGAATCAGCCACAGCAATTAGAATTGGTAACAACTCAGCTTGCTGGAAATGCTTGGCAGCTTGTTGCTGCTGCTTCTTCAGCTTCAAAAGAAAATAATGTTGCTCAACAAGGATCTTCTGTTGCATCGAGTGCAGCAAGTCCCACCAGCAGTAACAATGGAAGTGCATCTCCTTCAAAAACCAAATCGGGCAATTCTTCTGCAACCACCCCTGGACAATTCCAAGTCATTCAAGTACAAAATCCAAGCGGTAGTGTCCAATACCAAGTGATCCCACAGATTCAGACAACAGAAGGTCAACAACTTCAAATCAATCCATCTAATGCTACTGGCCTACAAGACATACAGGGTCAAATTCAGCTTATTCCTGCAGGGAATAATCAAGCTATCCTCACAGCTGCAAATAGGACAGCTTCAGGAAATGTGATTGCTCAAAACCTAGCAAATCAGACAGTTCCAGTCCAAATTAGGCCTGGTGTTTCCATACCACTGCAGCTGCAAACTATTCCTGGTACTCAGGCACAAGTTGTAACAACATTACCTATAAACATTGGTGGGGTAACCCTGGCATTGCCTGTTATAAACAGTGTGGCAGCTGGAGGAGGTTCAGGTCAAGTTGGCCAGTCTACTGAGAGCGGAGTTTCTAATGGAAATCAGCTAGCATCTACACCTGTCAGTTCGGCCACTGTTAGTACAATGCCAGAGTCTCCTTCCTCATCTTCCACCTCTACGACCACTGCCTCCACATCTCTGACTAGTAGTGACACACTAGTAAGCTCTGCAGAAACAGGCCAATATACAAGCACAGCAGGCAGTAGTTCAGAGCAGACAGCTGAAGAACCTCAAACAACTGCTACAGACTCTGAAGGCCAGAGCTCCAGTCAACTTCAGTCCAATGGACTACAGAACGTCCAGGATCAGTCGGGTTCTCTTCAACAGGTCCAAATCGTAGGTCAGCCTATTTTGCAGCAAATACAGATCCAGCAGCCTCAACAACAGATCATTCAGGCCATTCCTCCACAGTCATTTCAGCTCCAGTCAGGGCAGACTATACAGACCATCCAGCAGCAGCCTTTGCAGAATGTTCAGCTGCAGGCCGTGAGTCCAACTCAGGTACTCATCAGGGCTCCAACTTTAACACCATCAGGACAGATCAGCTGGCAAACTGTACAGGTTCAGAATCTACAAAGCCTTTCAAATCTTCAAGTTCAAAATGCTGGGTTACCCCAACAACTAACCATTACCCCTGTGTCTTCAAGTGGTGGCACAACCATTGCCCAGATCGCACCAGTCGCTGTTGCTGGTACCCCTATCACTCTGAACGCTGCCCAGCTTGCTTCAGTACCCAATCTTCAAACAGTAAGTGTTGCCAACTTGAGTGCTGCAGGTGTTCAAGTTCAAGGAGTTCCTGTTACCATTACCAGTGTTGCGGGTGAGTAGCCTGACAAAGTTTTGCAGTTGTTTTGGTTTGGTGGGATGGTTTTACTATTGCAAGAATACCAGTTTTAAATTAATACTTTTTTTCAGGATTTTCTGTAACAAATGTTAAACCCTTAACTGTGAGGAGATACCTTATCACTAAATTTTATCTTTAAAAATAGCTGACACGTCACCTAAACATTGAGCCAATGTTACTGGTGGTGTCAATTGAAATGGAACTATTTGTATTTGATAAACTATCCTTAAATGATCTTGTTCTCCATCTTATTAAAGACTTGTAAGCTTTGGTAGTCAATGTGAGACTTTACTGTTAGTGCTTTGATATGTTTAAACAAAACAACAACAAAAAGCTTTTTCCAACCAGGCAGTATTCCTAATCTCTGCATGGGTGATGTAGGATAAGAAAAGTGACAGTATGTGAACTGGGATATCTTGTCATGACATGCATTTGTATGGAACTACTTTTTGTATTCCTCACTAGCTCCTGAAGTTACTCCCTTAAAAGTTGAGAGACCTACAAGGGGATTGAGTAGATTAAGGTATACTGCACACAGCATAGCTCTTGTGACCTGTTTTTATTTTACAGAAAGACAACTGGTAACTGTATCTTAGTACTTGCTGGTGAATTTATGCTATGTATTATGAAATGCCTGTTTGCTTATTTTGGTCTAATAGTTGGGAAATGAGCTATTAAAGGGCTCTAAGCTGTATAACGGGGCTTTGTTCTAAAGTAAATCCTGTGCAAGGTGTCTGCAGTTTATAAAGGCAAGTCTGTATGTAAACTCTTAGTGATAAAACTATCTAGGGACTCTCTGCTAGTTTAACTGCTTATGTGAGCTTGGTTTTACTTCATACAAGTAAAGGTCTTCTACTGTAGCAGTTACAGTAAACTCTTGTCTTAACAACCACCTGACTGTAGACACAGTTTTTTAGTACAAAACTGTAAGAAAAAACTTAAGTGTTGTCCAGTCTGCATAAACTGATGTTAGGATCATATTGACTCTTAATCTGTGTTATTCATAATTGTATGCTAAGATGAAAAATGTTTAACTGGGCAAAGAGTTGTTCTTTTTAATGGAAAGATTTTTTTAAGAGACTAAAACACAATTTGATACTAAGAAATTAATCTCTGGGAGAATTTCATCTGCTGTGGTACTCTTCAGCATTTCATGGCATGTTGGAATACCAAGAGCCAGGTTGTATGCCCTAAACCTGACTTTCTTGAGGAGTATTACAGAAATGTTAATCTGGGTAATAAGAATTAAAATCTTGACCTTGTTCTTCAGCTGCAATTGCTCAAAAAAAAGTTCCAGTTAGTTGGAACTGACCAGCTGCTACAACATCTTGAAGTCCAGTTTGCCTTGGAAAAAATGTTTCTTGATGGGAAAGGTGCTTGTTGACTACTGTTGTTAGAAAGCAGCTTCTACTTTGGTAGGGGGTTCTTTGTAGGAAGACTGCTTTAAAAACAGCCTGTATTTGGGGAAGCAAGAAGAACCTTTCTCTAAAGGGATTTGGGTTTGTGAGTGAAGATGAAAGAAGGGGAATGAGTCACAAGTATGGTCTTGGAGAAGCCAAGCCTTAGTCATACAGGGTTCATATGTTAACTAAATTTAAACTTTGTGACCCGTGAATTGCCCACCACTTCTTCCTCCCTCACTCCTCTTTTAAGTAGGCATTATATCTGTTTCTGTAGCACTTTTCACTGCTGCTAGAATAAAATTAATCCTGCAACCTTTTCTGCATTCATATACAAGGTACTATATCTGTTTCCCTAAGGCTTTGGTTTATGAAGAAAGAACAAACTTGAAGAATGTGAGAGATTAGTTATCTCTTTTTTTATTTATCTCTACTTCTCTCCTGTGATACTTCCTTATGCTACACTCTAGGGATGGGAGACATGGTAGCATGATGTGCAGTTGTTAATGCTGTATTAAGTATTCAAGAAAGGGATGTTATGAAATAGAAAATCACAAACATGATGAAGTCGAAACTTTGCTCTCCACTTAAAAGGAATGAGCTGTCTTGATCAGGCCTATTCACTTCCTCACGTTTGCTGGTTTATATTTGTGTGCTTTGTTTGTTTGTTTGGTTTAGTTGTTGGGTTTTTTTTGCTAATATTGTTACAGGAAACATTTTCAAAACATGAATGGCTTGGTTACCTCAACATCTGCAGACTGGTATTTCCATTCTTTTTCTGCAGAACCTAAGCTTGTCAGCATGAACTCTTTTGTTCATTGGCTGAACTCTCCAGAAGTGGATCACTCACTACAAATGAGCAGTAGTAGGTGTTAGAAATGAGCCATATGGAGGATGTTCAGAAGGTGTCAGGAAAGACTGAATGGAAGACTCATCGTATGCATTGATTCAGGTGCTCTAACTTTGTTAGGTTAATTTGTCCTTCAAGCAAATCAAGAAATCAAACTCTAAATATTTAATTGTGAATAACAAAAATTCTTAGCTTAAAATTATTACAGAAGCATTAAGCTATAGAACTCTTTGGAGAAAGTCTCTCATTTTTTTTCCAATGGATTTTAAAGTCTAAATCAGACAAATTTCACTTCTGCAAGAAAAATATTAAAACTTTCAAATAAATACTATATTCTGGTCTGCTTTTTATAACCTCTGTTACTCAGGGTCTCTGGCCTCAAGGTATGTAGGCTCTACTGTAAACCCAGCAAGATAAGTATGTTTGTAGGGCTCTTTATGTGGTTTTCAGTTAACAGTTCAAATGTTCCTCTTGTTAAGTATCACACTTTAGGTTGTATGTTGTGTGTGGTCAAAAAGCAGGATAAAGCAGAGAAATTCTCACATTTTTTCACTTTGTGAAGGAAAACTCATTTAACATCAATAATGTAGAGGAAAATTTGTGTTTTACTGTGAGAGTGACCGAGCACTGACATAGGCTGTCCAGAGAGGTTGTGGACTCTCTATTTTTGGAGATATTCAAAAGTTGTCTGGATGTGGTCCTGGACAACCTGCTGTAGGGTGGCCCTGCTTGAGCAGGGTGGTTAGACCAGATGACCTTCAGAGGTCCCTTCCAGTCCACTCTGTTTCTGTGAAATTTTGCTGAGATGATGTACAGAACGTTAGTCAAAGGAGTGATTAAATGTACGGAAGAAAGCTGGATGAGAAGACTAAGTATCTGACCCTTAAGAACAGATCTTTTAAACAGTTGTTTAATTAGCTCCTAATTAAATAACTAACATACTATATAAAAGCAACTGTGTTTACTTGAACATGCAGGAATCTACGAATACCTGCCTTGCTATGAGATCAGTACCTATCGTGACCATTAAGCAAGCTAGTTCTGTACAAAGTAAACAGCATTTTTTCTGTGCTCTATGAATTGCTGCTGTTTTGCACGTGGTTCCCTGATGAACAGGATAGCCTTTAATGTTAAGAGGTGGTGACTTTCTGAATTTAGTCCCTGTGAGCTTGGGACAAGCAGATAACTGCACAATTACCTTGCCTTTTTTCAAGGCTTCTGCTGTGATTGCTGTAGATGTAAGTTCAAAGGATTCCTGTTCACCACAGCTGACATCTCCTTCTTAAAATAAGGTATTCTTCGCATTTTTAAAGAATACCTTATTTCAGGCCCTTTTATTTGTCTGGATATATAATTAATAATATAAGTGACTATGTGGAAGGAACTTGGGTTAGTGTTAGATGAATCTAAAAAAATACATAGCTCATAAACAGAGTGGTGTTTTTGTCCCTCAACAGACTGAGCTTCATGTATATTTGTCTTAGGAATAGCACAGAATGTGAACATTTGTGGATACTGAAGAATAAGGGGTGAGATAAAACAGATCAGTTAAACTGTAATGAAATGCTGCATATTAATGGCTTCCCTGTAAAACTTTTGTGTTCTGCCTGTAGGATTTCTTTCACTAGAGCCTTCAGAAGAGGTCATACGCTTTTTCTGTATTTTTTCTTTGTTATTGCTGACAGTGAAAATCCAGTGATGGTGGTGGAGATAATGTCTTTCCAGAATAAATCCATTTCTTGTAAAAAATAAAAAAGTTAATAGATTAGATGTGTATCTACCTTTGTATACCTCTTGAAGTACTTTTGTTGCATGATGATGTTTGTCCTGTACAAAAGTGTATGAGACACTTCTGTTTTAAAAATTGTGAAAAATATGACTTGTATTTTATGTATATTTAGTCCAAGCTTTGTTAGTTGCTGTAGGTAAAAGTCACTAGATTCCATCACCTTGCAACTCAAGGTCAAGCCATTTTGTTTAAGATGAAGTGGTGATATGGCCTGAATTATGGGGAATTTAGAATTAATCCCCAAAAATAACCTGGAGGAATAACTTCCGTTCAGTGGAACGGTCCGTTGCCTGGCAATACTGGAACTGGAGACATTTAAGGCTTTTGCAGGGATGTGCTGTGGCCTCTGAAATAGTTATTAATGACAATGAAGTCAAATACCAAGTGTTTGGGCACTTAAAAAAAAGTAATGAACCTTGCACTTCTGTTTCATACTCTCTAGTAATGTGATTTGCTAAGGCATTTTTCTCTCTGACCAGCTACTTTCATTTCACTAATAATAATAATTATGCAATTTGTCAGTACCTCCAGGTCTCGTGCTTTCTTGTCCCCTTTCTTATTTGTCTGCATCCAACTTCAGGCTGTCTTCAAACCTTTTTCTGCACAGAATCATAGAATGATTTGGGTTGAAAGGGACCTTTGAAGGTCATCTAGTCCAACCCCCCTGCATTGAGCTGGAACATTTTTTAACTAAATCAGGTTGCTCAGAGCCCCATCCAACCTGGCCTTGCAAGTTTCTGGGGATGGGGCATATACCAGCTCTCTGGGAAACTCTTCTGGTGTTCTACCACCCTCATTGTTGAAAAAATTATTTCTTATCTGGTCTAAATCTACATTATTTTAATTTAAAACCATTACCGCTTGTCCGGTCACAGTAGGCCCTACTAAAGAGACTGTCCCCATCTTGCTTATAGGCCCCTTTAAGTACTTAAAGGCCACAGTAAGGTCTCCTGGAGCCTTCTCCTCTCCAGGCTGAACAACCCCAACTCTCTCAGCCTGTCCTCATAGGAGAAGTGTTCCAGGCCTCTAATCATCTTTGTGTCCCTCCTCTGGACCTGCTCAAACAGATCCATGTCCTTCTTTTATTTGGGGCTCCAGACCTGGACACACTACTCCAGGTGGGATCTCACCAGAGCAGAGGGGCAGAATCAACCCCCTCAACCTGCTGTCTGTGCTCCTTTTGATACAGCCCAGGATACAGTTGGCCTTCTAGGCTGTAAGTACATATTGATGGCTCATATCCAGCAGCACCTCCAAGTCTTTCTCCACAGGGCTGCTCTTAATCCCATCATCTCTCAGCCGGTATTGATATTTGGGATTGCCCTGACCCAGGTGCAGGACCTTGCACTTGGCCTTGTTTAACCTCACAAATTTCACATGGGCCCACCTCTCAAGCTTTTCCAGGTCCCTCTGGATGGCAGCCTGTCCCTCTGGCATGTCAAGTGCAGCACTCAGCTTGGTGTCATCTGCAAACTTGCTGAGGATGCACTTGATCCCACTGTCTGTTATTGGTGAAGATATTAAATAGCACCCCTCTCGGAGGTGCCAGTATGGACCTCTGAGGGACATCCTTTTCCCTTTCCTTCTTTATCAACTCTTCTTGTGTGACAGTCACTAGTTTTATTACTTGCTGTTCAAAGACTGAGAACATTTAGATATTATTGTCATTCTGGTTCAAACTTTGCAGTGGAATTTGATACACTTTACCAAATTCTTTAAGCGGGAATAAAATGCACATAACTCGGGAATAGTTAGTGGAAAGAGGGAAACATAACACCCATCTTAAAAAAGGGTGGAAAGGAAGACCCTGGGAACTACCAGCCAGACTCATCTTTTTCCCTGCTAAGATCATGGAACAGATCCTCCTGGAAGCTATGTTAAAGTATATGGGTGATAGAGGTGATCAGAGAGAGACAACATTGCTTCACAAAGGTCAAATCATTCCTAATCAATCTGGTAGCCTTCTCCAGTGGAGTGACTGTGTTGGTAGGTAAGGGATGATCATCTGCCATGACTTATGTAAAACCTTTGACATGGTCCTACACAATAGCCTTGAAGAGATACGGGTTATATGGATGAACTATTTGATGGATAATGGATTGGCTGGATGGCCACATGCAAAGAGTTGGTGTCAGTGGCTAAATCCCAAAATGGAGATCAGTAATAAACAGTGTCCCTCAAAGGTCTGTATTGGGACCAGTGCTGTTCAATATGTTTATTAATGACATAATGGGACTGAGTGTACCTTTGGCAAGTTTGCAGATGACACCAAGCAGAGTGATGCAGTTGATATGCTTCAGGGAAAGCTTGCCATCCAGAGGGACCTGGACAAGCTGGGCCCATGTGAACTACCTGAAGTTCAACAAGGCCAGGTGCGAAGTCCTGCACCTGTGTTGCAGCAATCCCTGATATCAATACAAACTGGGTGAGGAATGGATTGAGAGCAGCCCTGTGGGGAAAGACCTGGGGATAGTGGTAGCTGAAAAACTGAACAGAAGCCAGCTGTGTAAACTTGCAGGCCAGAAAGCCAATTGTATCCTGGGCTGCATCAAAAGAAGCATGGCCAACAGGTAGAGGGAGGTGACTGTCTCCCTCTACTCTTGTGAGACTCTATCTGTAGTACTGTGTCTAGTTCTGAGGACCCCAGTAGAAGACAGACATTGACCTCTTGGAGCAGGTCCAGAGGAGGGCCATGAAGATGATCAGTGGACTGGAACACCTCTCAAGAAAGGCTGAGAGAGTTGGGGTTGTTCAGACTGCTGAAGAGAAGGCTGTGGGTAGACCTTATTTCAGCCCTTCCATACACAAAGGGAATTTATAAGAAAGACAGAGACGCTTTTTGCCAAGACTTGCCTGTAGTCACAGGACAAGGGACAGTGATTTTACACTGAAAAAGAATAGGTTTAGGTTGAACATAAGGAAGTTCTTCCTGAAACAGAAGTAAGATTTATTTTTTAATACATTTAATAATTCTTGATGGATTTTTTTTCTTCCACAAATTTGTCTTTTTTGAGTCTGTGTAAATTTTTTACACATTCAATCCTTGTCTGCAATAAATTGTGCCTTAATTTTTGTATAAGAAAACATTTTTATTTAATGTTCTCAAACTTATTATATTATGAAAAATTAAACAATCTAATTAATCTTTATACCATTCATGGTCTTCTGTTATTTCTCTAACATCTGCTAGCTATTGAGGGAGGGGAAGGTGTTTAGTCTGAATTTCTAGAATATTACACTAATGTTGTTAAATGAAAGAAAATGCAGTTTCATGACAACATGTAACCTGTGGGTTTCCTTGCTTGAGTTAATCTAATACTAAGTATGTGTATGAGCAGAACTCAGTGAATTGTGTAGGTAATCAAGGAGGGATGCCTGTATGTAGTAACAAGGCGAAAAGAGTTTAAAAATGGCCACAGTGTATAGAGGGAGACTGGCAAATATAAATACCAAGGGTAGAAGTTAAAAAACCTGAAGGATGGTGGTTGCATGATCACCTGTTTGGTTTGGTTTGGTGTCTTCGTCTTTAATAACATCCAGTGTTTCCCTGGATGTTCATTGGCAAGCAAGCTGCAGCAAATGCCTTAAAAGAAATAAACTGCAAGCTATGGAATCTGCAGTAAAAAGATAAGTACAAAGAACTGAGCTTTTTTACACGAAACATAAAAAAATACAGAGGTTTTTTTTTGTTTTGTTTGTTTGGGTTTTTTTATTTCATAATGTATTGGTTGTCTGGAGGTGTAGCTGAGAGGAGTATAGAAATTTAGATTACTTCTTCAGAGTCATTAAAGGTCACTTAAAACTGCTCTCAGGTTGCCTTGAGCTGAGAATTGTTGCAGAACCACAGTGTTTTAAATACTACAGAACTAGCATCCTTTTCAAATGCTTCAGAGTAATTATAGGAGAAGCATTTAGCCTGCAAATGACAAAATTGCTTTGGTTGTGGGATTTTCTTAAACTGAAATTCAAAATAGTGTCAGAAACAGTTTAACAACAAACTGTGCTGGCGAAAACAAATGTTTGCTTTCATAATGGCAGCTTAAAAGTAATCAATATACTGTTCCTGAACTTGATGCCTAAGGAATGTGCAATCTACCTGTTCAGCTTAATTGCCTATGGAGAATAGCCTGGCAAAAATGCCTCAGTAAAACAAGCCCTTTAAGCCTGACCTTTGAGTAGCAAAGCAGGGCTTCAGTGTTACTTCTGGATAAAGTTGGAAAGAGGAAGAATTTCAGGCACCAACATTGCTTATAATTGCCAGATGAAATAGGTTTATAATGAGCTGGTTTTGTGCTTTTAATGTCACAAATCAAATTTAAGTTCTTAAGTCTTCAAAGAAGAATGTTAGTACAGGTGGATTTCCCTATTTTAGTGTATATGCTCTTATAAAAATGTTTCATTAATACAGGTGCAGTCTGAGAGCATCAGGTTTTACCATCCCCTCTCTCATTCCGTATTGTTAGAAGTCCAAGCATATAGAGCAGGAAATTAATTGAATGAACTTTCTTCTTCAGAAAATGTTGAACAAGTAACTGAGTGATACCGCACATCTTCATCAGCCTGCTGGTTTTTTGGTTTGTTTTGTTTTTTAAGGGTGCTTAGATCCACACTAAGCCAACCTTCTCGTTTTCCATTACCTCCTGGAGCAGAGTTATAGCAAGAAGCATATTCAGAGTCTGATTTCAGTTGCTTCCTCAGTGTAACTTAAATTATAGAGTACTTAATTTTGTATGATTTTGTTACTGGTAGATAAGGTAAATAAATTCTTACTGTTCTTAATATATTAAAAATATTTAATGACTGGTAATTACTGAAAAATCTACCTATATATAGAATTGGATGTCATGTTCTAAGGGGAATGTTAATTTCAAGTATAAAAGTTATTGAAAAGCAACTACATTTTTCAATGGTCAGTGATGGATAATATAGATAATAAAAGTTGGGGTTTTAATATGCTGTAGCATAGCAGCTTTGGCAGTAGTCAGGATTTTTTAACAAAATGTGATTTTTATAATGAGTATTTTGCTCTTGTCATGACACTTTAACCAAAATGATAACTCTGGACATCTGCATTCTCTTGAGAAATGTAGCATCTCTGCACACACTTATGTTGGTTTGGATTATAGTTATATGGATTTGTGTGCATCCATTCTAAGAATGGCATTCCCAGTGATTAATACTACTGACAGTGGCTAGCAGTCATATACCTTGATCAGCTGGTCATTGGTAAGAAAGAAAACAAACAAATAAAAAACCCCACAAAAATAAAACAAACAAACAAAACCAATCCAAACCAAAATAAACAAAAAACCAACCAAACAAACAAAACACACACACACACACACAAAAATGGGGCCATGTGCTGTTGTGGCTAAAAACTGCAGAATAAGCTGAGAGTTGGGGTAGGGTGATGGGGCAGAGGGAGATGTTCCATAAAAGTAAACTTAAACCCTTCATTTCTTAGATCTACTCCTTAGTTCCATGCAGTGCATCTGACATTCTGCAGCATAGCTGATACTTGAATTTTCAGTTAGTTATTTGTTCTAAGGTTCAGTGCATAGGGAGCTATTTGTGTTCATCTGCAGAGGAGTGTTCTTGAATGGTCATTCTAAATAAACTCTTCTTTTTGACTGTTTTGGCTTTTTTTTTTTTTTTTTTTTTTTTTTTTAATGATTTTGAAAATCAGGCATTTTTAAGGGTCTCTTGCCTTAGCAGTAGTATAACAAGTAATTTTTTTTCTGATTCCAATTCCCTCTTTAGAGTACCTAATAAATTGATCATATTTTCTTTTCATTTGAAGCCACAGCATCCGGAACAGCAGGAGGCATTGGCTTCTTTTGCCTGAAACCTCTACTTAGTTGTGCAAGACTAAATTTTGTGAAACTGTAGCTCTGTGGTGGATTTTTACATCGTTTCTCTCTAGGTCTTTCAGTGTTGTGTTCGTTGTAGCTCTAACCTATGTTTAAGAAAGTAATAAAAAGAAAACTAGCATTCAGTTTAATGAAAGATACTACTAGCTTGGAAAACTTCTATCTCAAAATATTGATGTGACTTCAGGTTGTCCTAAAGCACTTGGGTAAAGCCTTATGTTTTTGAAAAGTCATTAACATATCTTCACGAAACTTCTTGGACATTGGTTGTCTTTGTGTTGTCACTTGCACACAAAGGAAAAAGACTTCAGTGTTTTTAGGGTATTTAAAACCCTCAAACATACTTTTTACTGGCTCACTTTACTGCCTTATTCATGTTTTTAAGTAGTATTTTTCATGGAACTTAAACTTGATTATGATGCTGTTCAATAATTTTTGAACACAGAGATGTTTGATATAGGAAGCTTTTGGAGAAGATATGTTCTTACAAAACGTATCAAAGTCAGCAACAGGCAAAAGATCAAAAGATAGAAACTTTCTACGCTGACCCTGTAGGAGGTAGAAAAGACGGATGTCTAGTTCATGCTGCAGTTTGCATTGAAAACTTTATGCTTATAGTAGCATCTGGACATAATGCTGTTCTGTGCTGACCCAAATTTCCTGCAGTATTTAGGTAGATCCAGTTCCCCTCTTTACTACAAACTGATCTTCTCTACAGAATGTATGGGACCCCTACATGAGCCCTTGTACAGTTTCTATTCTAGGGAATTCTTCCTTTGTCACATATTGTTTCTTCATAAATCTTTATAAACCACTGCTTCAGGGTAGGAAACAGGGCAGAATTGTCTGTGTACCATTTAAGTAGCACTGAATCTATTGTCTTCTGTGTAAATACTGAAACATATGTCTTCATATATATTTAATCAAGCTATGATTTGCATTTTATTCTTCAGCATGAAACTTCATTTTCTAGTAGATTTTGTCTAGAAAAAAATTATATCCAACTATAAACAATTGCCACAG
>JANHGN010021268.1:0-25010 GCA_024605025.1 Megaceryle maxima | reverse complement strand
TTAAAAAATTAAATTTAAATTAAAGTAATTTTAAATTTTAAAATTAAAAAAAAAAATTATCCCACATTTTTATGAAGGTACTGAATTTTTCAAAGTGGCAATATCTAATGATATTTTGTCCAGTTCTTTTTACTGGCAGGACTGTCATTCAGTGTTGTTAGATTGCAGCTGGAAGTCATATCTCTGTGTCAGTTTTAGTATGTCACGTTGGGTTTTTTTAGACCATATAGTACTAACATTTTAAGCAAATATTATATTATTCTGCTGCTCAAGAAACTACATTTCCTACCTATATTGGAATAGTCAATATTTTTATTTAAAATCAAGACAGTAATCCTTATTTCAGTTGGTCAAGAAAGCCAATGAGATCAATGAATTTATTCAATGAAACTGAATTTTTAATTTATCAAGTCATTCTTAGAATTTCATTGGATTCAGTCAAACTGCTTTCTAGTCTTTTTGTAAACATATTCCTTTCTGCAAAATAGAATCATAGAAATTCTCAAATTAGAAGGCACCTATAAGGACCATTGAGTCTAAATCTTTGCTCCTCTCAGGACACCTAAAACTAAGAGTGGCATCCAGATGCTCCTTGAACTCTGACAGGCTTAGTGTTGTGACCACTTCCCTGGGGAGCCTGTTCCAGTGACCAACCATCCTCTCAGTGAAGAACCTTCTTCTAATATCCAAGCTGAACTTCCCCTGATGCAGCTCCATACCATTTTCATGTGTCATATCACTAGTCACCAGAGAGAGATCAGCACATGCCCCTCCGCTCTCCACATTGAGGATGTTGTAGACTGCAATGAGGTTACCCCCTCAGCCTTCTCTTCTCCAAGATGAACAAACTAAGTGACCTCAGCTGCACCTCATAAGTCTTGCCCTCAAGGCTTTTCACCATGTTGGTCACTCTTTTGATGCACTCTAATAGTTTGATGTCCTTCTTATATTGAGGCACTGAAAACTGCACACAGTACTTGAGGTGGGGCTGCACCCATGCAATGTAGAGTGAGACTGTCACCTCTGTTGGCCAGCTGTCTATGCTGTGCTTGATGCACACCAGGACGTGATTGGCCCTTTTGGCTGCCCAGGCATGCTGTTGATTGATATTCAACTTGCCGTCAACCCAAACCCCCAGATCTCTTTCCATGGGGCTGCTTTTCAGCTTCTTGTCCCCAGTTTATACGTGTAATGAAGGTTATCCCATGCCAGGTGGAGAATCCTGGAAAAAAAAAAAAATTTAAACCAGCAAAGCTCTGGCCTGCTAGCTTGTTGAGGTCTAGTCCTATGACATTTCTTTTTGCAAAAGTTCCTTTGTGGCTCAATATTCATTCGTGACAGATTGTAGAAGTGACAGTATGCCATAAAACAACTCTTAAAATCAGCTGATTGTAGTTTTCTGAATGTAGAAGTGGTTTTTAAATGTTATTTAGAGACGTTAGTTGGCAATAAATTTAACAATATTTCTTTATAAGATTTTGTTTTATGGTTTCTCAATTATCTCAGCTTTTGAGAAAAAGAAAACACTCGTTAAATTAGCTCACATTTCTTAGTAATTTGCAGTCTTGTAATGTTCTAATAACAAATTATATGACACAGGGCTATCTAAGCTGGCAGGTAAGTACTCTGGTAGTGCTTCAGGAAAAGGCTGGATTTAGTATTTGTTTTGTGTCTTCCCCTAACTTTAGGTGGGTTTTTGTTCTGTGAAATGTATACAGTTTATCTGTGCATTACCTTATTGAAATGACTAATAAAAGGTGCAAACACTTTCTCATTTTACAGGTCAACAGCAGGGACAGGATGGAGTAAAAGTACAGCAGGCCACAATAGCTCCTGTTACTGTAGCAGTAGGTGGCATTGCTAATGCAGCAATTGGTGCTGTTAGTCCTGATCAGATAACACAAGTGCAGCTGCAACAAGCTCAACAAGCTTCTGACCAGGAAGTGCAACCTGGCAAGAGACTGAGAAGAGTTGCCTGCTCATGTCCTAATTGCAGAGAAGGAGAAGGAAGGTAAATGTACTTATCAGTACATATTTAGGTATCTTATCACAGCTTGCTTATTTGGGTATGAGAGTTTTTAATATTGCCTGCATTTTTAATGTTTTTCTTATGAGAAAATATGTTTATATATTTCTTTTTAGACAGGGGATTATAATTGTCTCTATTAGCATGAAAGAGCTTTTCCTAATAGCTAATAATATTTCAGAACATAATTACTTACTTAGTTAAATTTTATCTTTTTAGAGGCAGTAATGAGCCAGGAAAAAAGAAACAACATATCTGCCATATTGAAGGATGTGGAAAAGTTTATGGCAAGACATCTCATCTTCGA
The DNA here is from genome assembly GCA_024605025.1 of Megaceryle maxima. Taxonomy (NCBI): domain Eukaryota; kingdom Metazoa; phylum Chordata; class Aves; order Coraciiformes; family Cerylidae; genus Megaceryle; species Megaceryle maxima. The sequence continues at coordinate 22,677 of JANHGN010021268.1, read as the reverse complement.
GCACATCTGCGGTGGCATACTGGTGAAAGGCCATTTGTATGCAACTGGATTTTTTGTGGCAAGCGATTTACAAGGAGTGATGAGTTACAAAGACACAGAAGAACCCACACAGGTTGGTCAGCCCTCTCTGTTTGCATACTGCAGTAAGTCTGAATCATAGCAGCCATGGTTAAACAAGGATATCAAAATTCTCACTTATTAGGATCTCTGAAAACTACTTTAAAATTTAAAAGTAACTTTAAAACAGAGGAAGTGGTAGATTTCAGTTTTCATCAATTCAAGCTGACTGTGAAATCAAATAAATAAAATGAGATCCATTTCAAACTGTTTTTCTGTACCTATGCTAGAAAAACATGACCATTTAATCACAGATAGCTGATGTACATTCGCTAGTGCCTGATCTAAATTTGCCAAATTTAGATCAGGCATGTAGGATTTGCCATGAACCAGGGTTGTTGTTTCCTCAGTTGGACTAGCTCAGTCCTTAAGAAATTTATTGACCTAGTCTATACATCACATTTGATCTGGTTTTTTGGTTGGTTGGTTGTGGGTTTTTGGTTGGGTTTTTTTTTTTTTTTTTTTGTAATTCCAAGTGAGAACTGATAAAGTTCTCTTAACAATTCAGGACAGTTGGACCTTATAGAAACTGGAAATTTTATCAGCCTTCATATTTCTAACCTCAAGAAGCCTCAAGTCTTAAGTGCTAATTACATTTGGACAGTGACAGGACTTTTTAGTATGAATTTATCTCTCTTGACATAGATTTCATACTTCCTTATGGAGCTTTGGAATTCATGTTTCTAAATTCCCTTCTCATTCCTGTAGTCTAAATAACAAAAGTATTCTTTAAAAATTCTGTTAAGTCATTCTTTAGGGGCTTTTGCTTCTCCTACTCTGTCAGGTTTCTGGAAGTTTATGAAAAGTCACCAGTCACCTGAAATTCAAACTTCTCACCAGAAAATTAAAGCATAGCAAATATTTGTTGAGAACATTTTAGCAGTGGAGAGTAGATTGCCAAAATCCTGTTACTAAAGAGAACACACCTGGAATCAGACAGGTAGAGAAGAAAACATAGTATCCTTTTAAATACACTTGAAATGTTGAATGGAAAAAGGTTGGATTCAAATGATCAAGCAGTGTTCAGTGTTGTCTTTCAGTAACATTTTGGTTTTGTTCTTCTTTTAAAAAAGGTGAAAAGAGATTTGAGTGCCCAGAATGTTCTAAAAGGTTTATGCGAAGCGACCATCTCTCAAAACATGTCAAAACTCATCAGAACAAGAAGGGTGGTGGAACAGCCCTTGCTATTGTTACCTCAGGAGAACTGGACTCTTCAGTTACTGAGGTTCTTGGTTCTCCAAGAATTGTCACTGTTGCTGCCATTTCTCAAGATTCAAACCCAGCAACCCCTAATGTTTCAACAAACATGGAAGAATTCTGAAAGGATCATTTATACGGACGCCTAGTGCTGCACTTAAGTTTACATACCTTTCAGGATATGGAAGTGGGCTGGTGAAGTGGATTACAGAGCAGGAAACCATGTTTTCAGTCATGACTTCTGTAAGTGTTCCAGGTTGGAGGGTCAGCATGGGAAGTGTACACCGGTGCAACAAGACAAAAATTTCAAAAATACAAACAGCGCAAATTGATGTCCTGGAAAAACAGATGGGGGAATATTATTTCCATACTGTACTTTTTAGTTATATATCTGTACATCATGTAATGATTTTAAATGAACTTCCCCTCCTGTTTTAGCATTGTATGTTAATGTGTTTATAAAATCAGATAATATTGGTGTAAAACAGGGTGGACCTTGACTAGGATTAGTATAAATTGATGAAGGTACTTTGTTTTTAAAATGAAATTGTAATATTTTCATGAGAACATTATTTTCCCATAAGCCACAGCAAAACTGAATACAGATTGAACAATAGTGGAAATATTTTAGGGTTTTGCTCAATCCATAGAACACGACAGTTGATTTTGGCCGTCTTTTCTCATATTTTGGAATTACTCAAATAGCAGTTGGATGATGCATGCTGGAAAGTGGTTCTGAGGTGGACCTCAGATTAATTTTGACCGCTACATTATAGTAGTGTGTATAAATGACAATCAGCGAGTTCTAATTCTTCTCTTTGCTTGGAGAGTTAAGGTTATGTAGAATTAGTGTGTGCAGTAGGAAAGATAAAACCACAGAAAGATACTACTGTAACATTTAACAAAAGTAATGGTGTCTTTATGTAGGATGAAAAATTAATATGGCATCTTCTGTGTCAGTTTTTGCTATTTCATTATATTTTAAAATATCCATGGTCTGTTTCTAAGTCATAGGTAACATCAATCATAACTCAATTTTAATATTTAAATGTTTTAATTTTGTTAGAATTAATGAAAATTAATCAGATAATTGAGTGTTGTAGCTCATTCTCCAGTATCTTCTCTGTAAATACTAGTTAATTATATTGTGGTTAATGTGCAGAGTTCTTTATGCTTTGACTTAATAGCCAAAGAAAAGAATTAATTACCACATTTTAACCAAAAAAAAAAAAGGTATTGAAAATAAGCATTTTCTCTCTTTTCCCCAAAACATTACTGTCTTTATTTTCTCTTCAGAGACAATATGTGGGCTGGTAATAAATATCCGTTACGATCTAATCTTACATTAAGCCTCCAACCACATAACAAACTGGGGAAATAGGAATATAGTTACCTTTTTATTACATGGCTTTTTATTTCAAAGGTTTGGTTACATTTTTCAGATGTGCCAGTTTAATAGGAATATAGAGGAAATGAAAAACAGCAGCAACAAAAACAAACTGCATTTTCTATATGAAAACTCGAGTATGTGCAAGGAGGAAAGATGGCCAAATATTTCATACTCAGGATTTTTAATTACTTCCCATAGGCATAAATGTAACCTTTTACACATACAGTCATTTGATAATAATTCTCATGGTAGTTTTTTAACCAATTTATACACCAGAATATTTTTGATGTAACTAAAGGAAGTACAGTGCAAAAAGAGTAAGATTTTTTTTTTTTTTTTTTTCCCCCTGCAAATTACAAAAGGCAGAATGTGCTTGGTAGCTGTTGGTTTGAGACAAAACAGATACCTTGTGCATTCCCTCACAAACACAGACTTCTCATCTGAATACTTTATCAATCTTGTGGTGTTTTCTGTATTTTTGAAGCAAGAGAAATACCGATCATTGTTTACACTGTGTACACTTTAGGCCAGCCCTTTGTAGCAAAATACTAAGCTGAAGGTATTTTATACTTTCAGTTTACATAAAAAGCTTTGAGATTAAAGAAAAACAATTTTACACTGTGGTTATGAATTTCAAGTTTCTTAAAGCTTTTTTAGACTTGTAACAGAGTCTTTAAATTTTAGTTGGGTTTTGTACATTATTTTGTATATTTTATTTAAAGTACTCTTAACTGATGTATCTGGATTTAAAACATCAGAATCAATTAGATGTTACATTTAATACAGATGAACATTAGGTAGTATTAACTGTTAATTTTACTATATATGACATGAAACGTCAAATATATATTTTATCATTATGCTTCACAATCAGTGCTATAAATTTCTTTATGCAAAGAAGAACTTTCCTGATGTTAATACCATGTTTCCTAGAAGTTAACAGTTTTTGTAAACTGAAGTTCTGAGCATTCTGCACAACCATTTCATATATATTTTTTTTTCATGCATACTTATGTATGCAGATAGGAAACTGAAGTCATTTTTAATCTGCAATGAATCCCTATTATAGACGTATCAGAATCTAAATCTCGTTGGCTTCCTAGCATCTCAAGTACATTAACTTGTGTTAGCAGGTGCACATTTTACCGCTGGAATTAGAAACATTTTGACAGTCTGTTCTGCATACCATTCTGAATCCACTTTTCTGTCTTAAAAGGATCGTAAATTTCAATGTCCTTTATTTGACTCAGTGGGATATAGCTGTTGTAAGTAATAGGGCACAGATGTGCAGTAGTATCTTGTTTAATGACATTTCACTGTTCATTCCCTTTGCCACCATTAAAAATTTTGCTTTCTTGTAATTATCAGTGCAAAGTGTATTTACCATGGTAGAACTCCAGTGTTAGAATAGTTTTTTTCTTACAATATATTTTCTTTGGTTAGGTTTGTGTATGTGTTGCCGATTACATTAGAAGTTGGTGTTAAGTCATTATTTATCACATTCTTTCACGAGAGCTATAATAAAAGTGTGTAATCTAGGAGAAAAAGTTAATTTGTCAAAGTTAAGTAAGCATGATGTTTAGGTCCTATTTTTCAATTTTATAACTGTTTTATTGCAACAATATTTGTATTTAAGTCTTCATTTTAATGCCTTGTGGTGTTTTTTTATGCATGTCACTGAATTGTCATCCCGCAAGAATTGATGTGCAGCATAGGGTATTAAATCTACATAATGATTTTGAAACAGAAAAATAGTTGATGGTAAAAATGTAAATGTTTTGCAAAAATTCCTTATAAAAAAAGTTTTGTAGTAATATTTCACTTGTAAATTTTTCTAAAAAAAAAAAAAGGAAACGGAAAAAAATGAAAGTAACATTTCCCCACATCTAGAGTTTAGAAATTAATTCTGCCAGCAAAGCCTGTAAGGCATTAATTTGACACTTTTACAATGCTGATTTGTATAATTTTTTGGTGGGTTTGGAACTAAAATCATGTACAAGTTGTTGCCTGCAATAATATTTTGCAAGTAACCTATTAAAATTCCCTTGAGTTTAAAAGGTTTCTTCATTTAATTACTTACAATATAAAGCAGCAATAAATTATGTTTGAGTGATAATCTGTTCATCAAGAAGAACACTAGAAAGCAAATGCTTCTCAATGGGGAAAGGTTGGCAGCAGCTTCTGGATTTGTGTAATTAAGACCTGCACTTGCTGGTCAGCGTTTCCCAACTGGCAGACTCCCAGCAGGGAATTAAACCAGCAGATTCTAGCTCAGCATGAATTCTGTGGGGTTTGTTCAGCTCTTGCGAATGGAAGTTACGGTTATTCCTGAATATACCAAAGGATATAACCAAAGGAAAAAAAGCTTTGGAGGTAAGCAGTTATGTACACACACACACGAATAAACAATTAAAAAAAAAAAAAAAAAAAAAAAGATAATCCAGTTTGAGAGAGAGCTAAAGAATAGAAGTGTCATTAATCGTATTTCAGACAGAGAATGAATAGAACAAATAAATGGAAGCCCGAAACTACTGATTTCAACTCACAGGAAATATACTGAGCTATTCTTAGTTAAATGTAAATGGGCTCTTTCATTGTGTTATACTAAAATAACATTGATGGTATGCTAAATTGCTATATATAATGGTATAATAATAATTATTGTTTTAATAGTAAAAGAACTTCTATGGTAAGCCTTAGCATTTTGCAGTGAACAAGTAGTAATATTCCACAACAGAAGAAATAAATACAGAATCACAGAAACAGTTAGGTTGGAAAAGATTCTTAAGATCATTGAGTCCAGCCATAAACCTAACGCTGCCAAGTCCACCACTAAACCATGTCTCAAGTGTCACACCTACATCTAAGATGACCACTTGCTTGTTCCATCTTCCAAAATAAGGTGGAATTTAAAATTTGTAGCTTCTAGACTAATACTGCAAGACAGACTCATCTTTCTTCTTTCATAATTGAGACCCAAAATCAATTATCTTTATTGTATGGTTGATGAAATACCTGTTTAAAGTCTCATTAACCTCTATTTGAATGCAATGATTTTGATGCCAGACAAACTTACTGAGGTCAAGCTATGTGATAATTCAAAGTAACTTCATCTGACCAACTAATATGCCTTCATTGATTAATTCTTCAGTATTTTGGCACTGGCATTTTTATTATTAATATATACATGGGGTTTTGAAACAATTTTTAGATTAGTGGTAAGGGTAGTCTTCCACTTACACAGTATCAGAAAATACAACAAGATCTAACAGGACATTGAAGATAAACATGCAAGTTGCATTTTACCCATTAAATGTCATTGTTCTAATCTGTGAAACATGAAGTATAATACCAAATTGAGTAATCTCTTCTGCAACTTCAGATTCAGTACCATTACTATAATTTTATGAAATTACATTTTATATTTACTTCATTAGCTTAATTTTACAACCAGCTGGGTAGCAAATACCAGGGTGGGTTTTTTTCTATATGTAATACTTGTATTTAATTCAGATTGAAATTCTTGTTGCCACTTTCACTTCCTTATACTTTCCATTTTTCTGCTTTCCATTCTTTTTCCTTTCCCAAAAGCTACTTGGATCATTGCCCAATATCCTGAGGCTTGTCAATGCACCTGGAAATGCTGTGGGGACCCACAGGTACCATACACTAGCCTTGCTTCCTAGAATAGCTTCTGTAGGGAGAGGACAGCGAGATACTATTTCTAACAAAACTGGGTGTTTGTTATTACCAGCAGCTGGACTGGTGATGTAATCAACTGATGTGAATGTTGCTAAAGGCACTTTCTCCAACTAAGCTAGACAGTAAGCCACCACAAGTGGGGGTTTCAGCTCCATGTGCCCATTCTGTAATACCAGTCATTTACCGTTAACAGAAATGTTCAAAGGTCCCTTTTTTTTGCCATGGAATTCTCTGTCTCTTCTCTGGAAGCATTTGCATTATAATATTTATAGCTTCGAAAGGATTTTTAACAGGCTCTGACTGATATTTGGGAATTGTTCAAGTGAAATGTTTCTTCAAATCATTCCACTAGCATTGCTGAAGGGGTTTTTTTCTGTCTAGTTTTTAGTTTGTTGAGTAGTTTATTCATCAAGGATCAAAAATTACCTACTTCTAAATTGCCAGATCAAGGAACACAGGCATTTATTTGACTTATGTGAGCACTAGTGTGCAATGGAAGATTCATAGTATGTAGATTACAAGCTTTGCCTGTAGTTGATACTTTTATGTATGAAAAATGCCTATCCTTGAATACTTTAATAATGTCTTACTATATTTTTTTAGCAGAACTTTTTCATTCAAACAAATGAACAAAAAAACCCCAAACAAAACACAAAACAAACACAAAACCACACAAAATTTATGTCCACCTCTAGAGTTTCTCCTAGGAAGGAACCCTTTCTGTTCTAAAATGAATTGTATTGGAGACCAAATATATTCAGAGGTTTCCTTACCAGCAATACCTTTTACAGTTTTTCTAGATTTTTTGACGTTCTCCTCAGATCTGTCCACTATGTTGTATCCTAGCCTTCCATTATGACCTCTCCTACTGCATTTTCCAAAGCTTTTTATCTTAATATTATCTACTTCTTGCTAAAACCATTGCAAAAGCAGACTGGACAAAAGAAGTACTCTGTCTCAAATATTTATACTGGAAAACACTTTTGGAAAGTATTTCAGTTGAATGAGGTTTCTGTTCCATCCCTACATATTAATGGAAGCACAATCCAGGGTAGATGTTAAAATAGAGTATAAATTTGCAGAGCAAAGGGGTGTTTCTCAAAAAAATGTACTGCTGGTCTGAAATTCTGTTAATTTTTGTTAATCTTAAATTCAATGCATAGCTTCATGTCACTTGTATATATTATCAAGGAAATTCTTGGGAGATTCCAGGAATAACCCAATCTCTCAGCTGGCTGACCTGGTGTTGACACATTTGTCAAAGTTTGGGAAAATTTTTAAAACAAAACCAGCATGCTCTCCATAGACCTGAACATGTTCAGATTTTTTAAAAATGTAATTGAATTAATGAGGTATTGATTTACTTTCATAGCTTAATTTACCAACCTAAACAACTGTAGATAGCTAAGGTGTGTGTCATCAAAGTGACACATAGGCATCTTTCAGGAGTTACTTGAAAGATTTTTGAGTTTGTCCATCAACAAGTTTTGGGTTCATCAACACTATCCTCTTTCTAGCTCCTTTCAGTCAGCTCCAGTTCAGTCTTATAAATACAAATCCTCTGCTTACAGTTTTAAAAATCTAATGAGCTAATACATAAAATTACACAGATAGGTGGAACAGAGCCAAGAAAGTGAAAGCCAAATCAAGTGAATTAACATTTTATAGGGACATATTTTACTTCTATCCTGTTACAATTTTTACTTAGGCATGCCAGATTTTCATCACCTTCATTTGTCAGTTCCTAACAGGAAGCATCCATAAACACATGTGGAAGATATGTTTATTTAAAGGAAAAAAAAGGTTGCTAGACCATAAGCAGGATTCTGCTGGGTGTACATTTTCCCCCTCAAGTCTTAGTTTTTTATTGACAGCTGTCATCAAATCTTATTGCTGCTGGTAGTGGGAAAAGAAGTCAAAATAATCGAAGGAGGAAAAAAATCACATGAGAGTAGGATGAGAGAGATTATAAAATCCCTAATTAGCAGGAAAAAAAAAAGGGTGATTTTATAGAAGAGTATATTACAAAACGGAAGACTAAAGAACATGGAAAAACCTGAATGGGATCTAAAATTATAACAGAAGAGTAGGAAAGTAGTAGTTCCCATTTTGATCTAGAAGGAGGTGGAGAATAGGCAAGACTGTTCCATTGCAAATACACATTATTTTAATGCTTTTGACTTTTGAAACAACACTGGTCATGCACATGATGGAGGCATCTTCTTTCTGACTTGATGGGCAGCAGATGCCACTGAGTACTCAGTAGACTCACTACTAAAAGTTCTTTAAAAGTGGAAATCCTTGTTAGTGTTTCTTTTTCTAAACTGCTGGATTTGCAAGCACAGTGGAATACGTTAAAAGTAGAGTCCCCTGACAGCTGTTCACGGACATAGTAAATGTCAGTCTTCCTGGTTCTGTTACCATCTTTTTACATTAAGACAAGCAATCATTTGTTTACAGGTTGTCATAAACTGGAAAGATTTTCTACTTGCATAAAAAAAAAAAAAAAAAAATCAACCTCCCTCAGCTTTTTTCCCCTCCTCTTTTATAGCAGCATGAAACTATGCAAAAAACAAGTTGGTAACCTTGATGGAATAAAAATACTCTGGTTTAAATAGTAAGAGCTTAAGACATGAAATAGTAATAAATTTAAACTCCTGCTCTTAAATAAGAGCAGAACTGATTTCACTGTCTTCCAAGATCAACTTACTGAAAAAAAATTAAATTATGTATTTTGGATGTGTTATGGTCAATATGGCTTTTACATTAAACAGAATCTACACTTCTACATTAGCATTTATGAATTTCACTTCTGTTGAACTAAATGCCCGAAGCCACCTCTGAAATTAATATTGAAACCTTTGGGTTACCTTGTCTTTTTACCCTTTAAGTTTTAAAAACTAGTTTGCCATTGTGGATCACCTAGAAACCACCCTGACTGCTATTTATTATTGCTGTTTAGCCAGTAATAATGAGTGATTGCACTTTTGTTCTTCCCTTAGTTATGACTGTTCAATAGCCTCTATCTTCTGTTTGTTTTAGCACAGTGGTCTGTTACCACTCTGTTAGAATAAAATTTCTGAGTCTTTTAAGAACTCTAGTTTGTATTAGATTGTTATCTAATTAATTGGCAGTAGCTGACTGACCACCCATAGCATGCATGTGAAGAGCAGAGAGCTAGAGAGCAGTGTAGTATGTAACAAGTCAATATGTGAAGAGGCATTACTTGCAAATATGCTAAATTTAACCCTGTCTCTATTTTATCTCTTCCATTCTTTCAAATTCTGCATGTGGCCTCCAGAAAAACAAACAAATATTCATTATCCTTGGTCTAAAGATAGATGTCCAGCAAGTACATAGGAACATATGAAGTGAAAAATAAGTTGGCCAAGTACTTATTGCAACCAAGCCCTGCCAGTTGGATAGCAATAATATGTTGAGGGAAATCAAAAGTGAAATTTATTGGGAAAAAAAATATTACAGATTTCAAATATATTACAGGTTTAAAGAAGGAATTTTAGGCGATCACCTTTTAGAGAGGAAAAGGAAAATTAATGTATCACAATAATCTGTATGAATCTCTTCATTTAAATGACTTCATAGATTGTCCCTCAGCTGAAACTAGCTAGACAAAGCTTTCCACAAAGATTCTACAAATAGCAGTTCTTAGCAAGGATCAGAAAATTATTTTTTTGAAGGTGCCAGCCCTTTTCCTTTCAGGAAACAAAAGATTCTACTCAACTACTTCACTGAGATCTTGGGAATCAATACCTGTACTATGTACATCTAGTCATCTCTGTGCCTGAAGATTTAAGATGATTTCAAATTAGTGTTGAATTTGTCGGTTAATCATCTGTTAATTGTCCTTCTGACTGCCCAACTAAGAGATTCAATTATCCACTCTACATACCATTGAATGTGTCTATTCATTTTGCTACAGCTGCAGCAGCTAACTACAAAATGTATGCTGATGCTTTCAACCAAACCCTGCTGAATTGCACTGCTAGAAGACCTTCTGCTTTGCTGAATATCTGAGACAAAATTTAAAGAAAAGAATAAGCCAAAAAAAACCTTGAGGACAATTTATATCAGTCTGTAACCAAGGTTACAGAGGAAGTCAGTAAAATATTTAGGGTCAATCTTTAGAATTTTTAGCCCTCATTTAATGCAGAATTATTTTCTTTAAAGAAAATTGCATTTCATTTCCCCCCAAGGAGATAGGGAAATTACTTGCCTTCAATAGATAGATAAATAAGACTTTTTTTTTTTTTTTTTTTTACCAGTGCCCCTTTAAATTTATAGACTGCTCTGATGCGATCCAGGAGGCAGGTTTGTTTGTCTGTGGGGAGCCTTGAAAAACCCCTGCACTTACAGTGGGACAGCTATTTTCTCTGCAATTCTGTGATCCCACAAGAGAAGTAGATCAAGCCCAGCAGTGAGGAGCTATATTGCACAGATCGATGGCTCCAAAGAGCAAGAGCAGTGGAAAGAAGAGTTTTCTTACTGTTTCCTCGAGAGGGGTGGAAAGTGCTCTAAGAAGTTGGTTATGTGCTAAATGTTGACCAAGTGAAGCGTGAAAAGCAAATGGATGGCACTGGCGAGAAAGCCAAACTCCAAACCCTAGCAACAGTGCTGAACTCCAGCTGGCCCCTGCTGAGGGGAAAGTAATTCCCTTTTCTAAAAATATAAAGACAAAGGTGCTCACAAAAATGAAACTAGGGGAAGAAATGTAACATTCCCTGTGCTGCAGATGAATGAGACAAAAATTAATCAAGGAGTGCTACAGTTTCTTGCACAAAGTGAGAGGACACACCAGCTCCAAAGGCCTGTTGGGCAGCACCCTGGCACACAGTGGATCGCTGTCACTAGGCATTACCTTGCTATTTGTACTCAAATTTCAAAGAGAGCTTTATATGCAGTACAGCAGGACTCTGCACATTCAGAGCTTTGCTCACCTACCTGCATTTACTTCTAGGGTATGTTGGTGGTAGAGCTCAACCCATAGTCACTGTTTTGTTTTTCCTAGCTGCAACCTGTTTTCCTTGAAAAAAAAAATCCATGATTATAGAGGTATTTTAGATGCTCATACCAGGAGCATGTACATATTTTATAAGGGTGTCATTGCATTAGTGACCTGGGGGAAAACAACTTTTCTGAGATGAGTGGCCATCTCAGATGTGCTCTACAGTTTGGCTGACCACTATGGGCTGATAAAGGAATGAGCACCCTGCAAGTGCCAAACTGAAGAAATCTCAAAAAGAAGCCCATCACGCACCAAATGAAACTGAATTTCTTTGCAAGTGACATAATGTTTTTCTCTTAAAAAATCTATACTTGTTTTTGCTTTCACTGAGGTGAAAACAAATATCCTGCAAATATCTGTATTTTGTTTGTGCTTCATCAGATACAATTAGCCAGTTCTAGCAGTGGTGAAGTTGGGAAGGCAAACATTAGTGACCTGATCCTTCTTTCTTCTGCAAAAAGCAAACCCAAGGAGCAGTTCTGAATCGCAGTAGGAAGTATTTATTATGCAGTAGCTCCACAAAGCAGCTGTCCTCACACCACGGCATAAGAGGCAGTTACTATTCTCATGACCTGAAGTGTAATCAAGAGCTGCCCAAATAAAACCAGAATAGCTGCAATGCTTCCCTTGGAGCCCCTGTCCCTGAGTGTCCCAAGGGATACGGTGGTACTGGGTCCCAAGTGGGAACAGGACATTTGCAGTCTGGTTTATTTCTAACGGCTTCCCTCTGACGGGCTGTTCTGGCATCCCCAGGGCACGCTGGGGAGCAAGTATGGGCAGACAGCAAACGGTTAATTTATAACATTTTTGTAAACATTTGCGAAGGGAGATGCTGAGATAGCGACCAGCAGTTCATACATTCCCGCCGGCGGCGGGGAAGGATGACGTGTGTCGCTCTATAAGGACCCGGTGCTGTAAACGATCAGGAATTCCTTCAAATCCGTCCGCGACGCCGTGCCCTCCCCCCTCGCCCCCTCCTGCGGGGGCTCCACCGCCTCCGGGGCTGCCGCAAGTGGCGGCTGGGCCGGGCCGCCCCCACGCAGCTGGTGGAGGGAGCGGAGCAGCGCGGAACCCCCGAGCTTCACGCCCGCCCTCGGCAGCACTTGCGGGTTGAAAACCTCCAACCTCAGGGGGTCTGGGACGCGATGAGCGGTAAATAGAGGGCGGGAGGGACCGGGCGGTGAGGGTTGTGTGCGCAGCGGCGGGAATAAATCGCCGCGGTGGGGGCAGCGGAGGGGGGGTTGGTGTTTTCTGTTCTGGGTGCGGTGGGTGAGCGGAGCTCAGCTCCGGGTCCCTCGGGTCGTGGCGCCCCCGCCGTCCCGCTGATGGCAGTGGCCGGGTAGCGCCGGTAGCCGCCGCGGGTGCCTCCTGCTGGGTCGTGGATCTGAGCGCTGGGCTTTTCCAGGGAATTTAGAAGGTTTTTGTTGTTCCTCCACCCGGAGTGACTAGTGGGAGAAAGCAGTGGGGTTTTTTTCTGTGGAGGTTTGGTTTTGTTTCTTTTGTTTTGTTTTTGTTGTTTTCTTTTTTGTTAATTCCGAGGCTTGCATGATTTTGAAAGTCTGAAGAGCATAGCGACCAGCGGTGAAGACAGTGAGAATGTTGTCGCTCAATGAAATTTAATTTCAGACTGAAGCAAAAAAACTTCTTTGGTTGGGGTTTGTTTTACTTTTTTTTTTGTGTGTGTGGGTTTGTTTGTTTGGGTTTTTGTTTTTGTTTGTTTGTTGTTGTTTTGGGGCTTTTTTTTAGAGGAGATAAGGGATGGACAAAACTTCAAATTCAAAATTAACTGCTCGTGTAACTCCTTTTGCTTTGCTGTAAGGCTGCACTTGTATGTTTCTCAGATAAGCTGAATGAATTTTAAAAATAGTTTAACTTTGTGATAGAAACCAAGGGGTAGAAATGCTGATGCTTTACAATGGCAGTCTTTCTTCCAGCCTCTTATTCCTTCTCGTCCCTTGAAGGTATGTGGTTTTGAAGACTTGTGCTATTTTTCCTCTGCTATACTGGCTCTGGGGTATCTGTGTTGAGAACTAGGAGAACCGTGTAAAGTTTATCCAAGTTAAAATGTCCTGTGGCAAATAAGTTGTTTTTATAAATTCAGCATCCAACTAGAAAATCTGTGAAAACTTTGGCTGTACACAGCATAGCTCCCCTTTTCCAACCTCTCGTTCTACCAATGGAGTTATGCTTGTGCTATGGCCAGGACTTAACATTTCTTATGTATAGTTACTGATCTATGCCAGGAGCATGCTGACCTTATCTGAGGGGATTATTTCTATGCTGAGTAGCTGCTGCAGTCCCTCTTAGCCCTATGCCCAACAAAATTCAGTGGGCTGTAACCTGACCATAAGGGTCACTTAATGCTATATGTGCTTGCTGGCATGGTGGAGGAGTGAACTGATCTCTTGTTGGCATGGTCCCAGGATGCACTCAGTTTGGTGTGTACTTGGTTATGGCTTTTGACTTTTTCAGGGAGGTTAGAAGTGTTTTACTTCAATAAAAATTCAGACTGTATTTCTGAGCAAGCAGTGAAACTCCAGTAACTTGCACAGCTGCCAAGTAATGAAATACAGAGCACTTTTTGAAGAGTTAGTTTATTTTTGGACATCAATATATAACTTACAGTGAGATTATGCAGTTCAAAATATTCTTTTGGGTCCCACTAAGTTAAGAAGGCATGTATATAGAGTTGAACAGAATTAGGTTTTGTAGCAGTATCATCTCATATCCTAAAAAAGCAAGCTTGCTGATATCTTGAAGTGTGACCCTGAGTCCCCCTATCTGTTAGCTACAAAGCAGGCTCTCTGGAAGATTAAGACTATATGGCTCTTTGGCAGAGCAGAGTATAGATGACTAAATGCAATTTATTGAAATACAACACCAAAGAAGGGTGGTGTGGAGTATCCAGAAATGGTTTTCAGAAGTTTATTTGTATGCTCATGTTTCCAAGCCCAGAGGCTTGGAAAAGGTTAATCCACATCCATAGGGATGCTGGAAAATCAGGTTTAGGAGGAAGATAAAGGTGCATATATGTGTTCATGTAGTATAGGTGTTCTGGAAAACATTATTTGGATTTGCAACTTGCCTGTTTACAGATTGTGCTTTCTTCTCTCAGTCCCAACAAAATGTGCTGAGATTGACTTTTATGATGCGTCAGTTGTTGGCAAGCTCTGGTGGATAGCTGAGGCTCTCTTCACCTGGTTTATTCTGTCTAAACAGTAATGCAACTGTGACATTGTCAAACTAATAACCTGCATCTTACTGGCTTCAGGTGCCACATGAGGTGGTGCAGAAAGCTGTCTGTGCTATGAAGAAGACTACAGATGCTTTGGAATGGAGAACAGAAAGGACCTTCCACTTAGGGAAGTGGCTTAAACACTACTCCAATGTACAGTAGTATGTATAGAAATATTTATAGCCATATACTTGTATTAAAGCAGCAAAACCAAGGATGAGATTTTAACTGACAACAGAGACAACTGATGTGAAATAACCCTTACAAAAGGAAAGAAGTGCCCCTTAAAAAAAAAACCAAAACAACCTACTCCACTCATTACAGACTCAGCAGTAATGACTTGTTGCTGGACGTTTAATTCTGTGTAGCATGTCACTCCTGCTTTCTCTCAGTTGCTTTTTGTATAATGCATGTGACTACTCTCATCTGAATTGTTTACAGCATGAAATACATATATTCTTTCCTGTGCTCAGGTCTCTAGTGCCATTCTTGATGCAGTGATAGGTGGTGTATTTCTTGTCCAGTCTATGTCATTGTGAAAGAAGAAGGATGAGTCACTTCCCTTGTGGGCAGCGATGACTAACGGTCTCTCCTTTGGGAGTAATGACATGGGGAAGCTACCACTGCTAGGCAGGGAATTGTCACCTCAGTCCATCTCTCTGCTGACTATATGATGGAAATACAGTTTATTAAGCCATGTGATTAAAGGCTTTTACATCTCATGAAGTAGGAAAGCTCATAACAAGGTAAGAAGAAACAGAAAAAAATGTTTAGTTTCCCACCAGTTTTCCCAAGATTGTGCTGCTTCTGAAATGTAAACCAGAAGAGATTGTATACAAACTTGTCTTAGAGTTATTTGGATTAAGCTATAAAATAAGTACTTGCATGAGATTTTCTTAAAGAACAAGGCATAAGTATTTAAATTGATATATGTGCATTTTCTTTTAGTGTACATGTCTTAAAGTTGCATAGAAACCTCTTGCTTTATTAACTGCACTGTGTAGTAGACAGAATTAGGGCTGGATACAAAATGTTAGGACGGTTGTTTTGTTTATTGTCTTGTAAAAGTTATGGGAATAACATGAAACATTTATTCCTTTTGAAGTGTACCTGAGAGCATGTGAATATCTTGAAGAAAAAGTAGAGAGGGACTCCTACCTCTGCAACAAAAATTTCCTTAATTCATTTGAAGCTCTGCTTTAAACCAATGTGGATCTATATGTGGTACAAAAAAGTGATGGATGTAAAGGTGTTGTACTGTTCTTTCCAGGTCCTGAGTCTTGCCTGTTGTTTTGATCCTGATTATCTGGGACTCTTTCCCAATATTTTGATAAGCATTATCTCATCAAAATAATGTGTTAAGTGGAAATACTCTAGTTCTTAGTAATTTTTTGTAATTACAGATACAGAACCAAATTTTGAATTGGGGAAAAGGCCAATATAGTGGTTCATGTCTGTAGTTGGGATTCAGCAGCCCCAAATTAAGACCAGGAGCCAAATAAGTTTCAGATAAGAGTTTTAGTTGTTATTCCTGCATTTCAGGGAAAAAAAAAAAAAAGATGTTTCTAGAAGAAAATAAATGTATGATGTTTATGTATTATAGATACTGTGTGTAAATACCGATGGCAGAGGTAGAAAGAATAGTTTTCATCTTCCTATACTTTGTTAGCAGCATTCAGATTTCAGGATGGTCATTATCTCAGTGGTTTGATCTTGAGAGACAGTGGTTATGAATAGGGGCAGGGACAGAACTGCAACTCTCCTGCAGAGAAGGAAATCTCTTCTTGATGGAAGCACATGACAAAACTCCCATCAACTTCAAAGAAGAAAGATTTCACACAGGGCAACCTGAATTCATCTGAAATGCACTGTTGGGCAGTCTGGAAAAGTCTTTTTTAAAATTATTTTTTATTTTAAAGGTTTAGTAGGGAAGAGAGAAAGAGTGAGCGCAAATTGTGACTAGCATAAAGAATATAGGAAGTTGACAACAGAGTTTGTTGCTAAATCTGTGCTTATTAAGGAAGCCGATTCTGGTGAAGCCTGATGTAGGCATTCAGCTGCTTTAGGTATATCTGCTTAGAATGAGAATGGGAGTATTTCTCCTTTGGTTTATTATGGAAACAAATATGACAATGGGAGTATTTCTCCTTTGGTTTATTATGGAAACAAATACCTAAGATGTGGTTGTTAAACAGTATCTGTAGGACTTTTGTGCCTGTTTATTTAACTAGCATATTCTGTAGAGAGAAGCCAAAATTTATCATCAGTAGCACATGGTAAAGTTTTAACTTAAATATCTTATAACTGCCAGTCTCCATGTGGT
This sequence comes from Megaceryle maxima, assembly GCA_024605025.1. NCBI lineage: Eukaryota > Metazoa > Chordata > Aves > Coraciiformes > Cerylidae > Megaceryle > Megaceryle maxima. Next base: position 5,690 of record JANHGN010021268.1, on the reverse strand, counting down.
GTTCATCTGCTATTAAAAAAAGGGCAAAAGCTTCAGAAATAAATGCTTATAAGTATTTTAAAACCTTTTGAAAATGAGAGACTCCATTAAAAAAAAAAGTTAGAAATATTGAATTTAATGCTTGTTCAGTATATACACAAGAAGTTTCATTTATAGCCTTGATATTTAAATCTAATCTCTAAACTCCAGTACCATCTCATACTCTTGACTTCAATGTTTAAACAACAGAAGATTAACCACCACACACACCCCCCAAATGTCAGTTTTACTCCTTTTCTGTACTGGAGCAAACCTAAACCCTATCAGATTTATGAAGTTTGGGAAGTTTAAGGGTTTTGTTTTGTTAAGGGAGAATGAGTTCCTTCATAAAGCCACAGATGAACCCATTAAATTAATGTCTGCCTTACAAGTCATTAGGAAGCATTCACCCTCTTCATGGATGAAATGGGAACTGGCCCAAGTGACAGATCTCAGGAAGGCTTTTAGGAGGGAAGGAGGGAGCAGGGCTCTGGGCTCAGCTGCTCTGAAGCATCTGGGGGTGCTCAGGTGCAGGCTTGGATAGTGTGAGCTTCAAAGTGCTGAAGAAACCCTGTGTCAGTCTCTCAGGACCTAGTAAGCTCTTGGGAGAGGGATGATTGTTAAGACAGATAAACAGAAGCACTGTGCTGCTCATCCAAGCTTCTCTGGCTTATGATTTTGACCCCTTGCTTACACATCACAGTTGAGTAATAATTGCAAAGCAACAGGTATACTGAGACTGCTGTTGTGCTATTTGTGTCTTTACTGTCAAAACAAGCAAAGCTGAACCCTAAAAGTGAACCGCGAGTTTGTAACTACTTGAGCAAGAGCAGACTTGCATCACTATTTTCTTTATTGCTTCCCTTTCTGCTATTTTTCAGTTTCTTGTGTATGAATCACTCTGGCACAGAGGAGTGAATGTGACATGGTATGGATCTCACAGCACTTTTTTAGCTGCACTAGGCCCTAAAACTGAGTTCATAGCAAGGGTCCATCTCCCTGAAATAGTAACTCAAAGGTTACTCGTTAATTTTGACATTTGGCAATAAAATATTTTGATTATTTATTAGTGGCTATTAAACCAGAAAAAGGAGAGTCTTTGCTCTTCTAAGAGGATTTGTTTTTCCTGTTGGGAAAATACTGGGTGTGGGGGATATAGTACTATGTCTGCTTCCCTCTCCCCCATCTGTTTCTACATTTTGAAAGGAGGAGAGAGGTGATAAAAGTGCTGTAAACTACTTCTGTGTTTCTGAAACTGTTCAATAGTAATTGTCAGTTGACTGAGAAGTCATACTGTCCCCAGACATAATTCCCATCTTCAATACCGTTTGAGAATTTCAAGTACGTATTTATCTTGATAGAAAAAGAAAATATAAAGATGATTTTGATTCAGATAGCCATTAGTTTGAGAAGTGTGCCTTGGATTATCTTGTTCTTCTTGGATTGAAAGAAGCAGTTTACAGTATGTCACCAATAGCCAAGTTAATGTTATTACTGATTTGTAATGTTACTTCTCCTGCTTTGCCTCTGGGTCTTTTTTTTTTTTTTTTTTTTCCTAAGCAATAAGGAAAACCATACATTCTGGCCACGTTGCATATTTTTTTAAGATATGGAGCATCATATGGCAATTATGAAAAATAAAACACAAATTATCAAAGGACTGATGACAGGAAGACCCCATCTTCCCATTTCTATAGTTGCAGCAGAGACTGACTTGCATGAAATGTATTTTGAAAACAAGTAAGGATAGACTGCTGTGAGACTTATACAACATGGGGAGGAAAAAAATTATGCTGCTTCTGGTGATATTTTTTGTTTTGTTTTAGTCTCAGGTGTAAAGTGGTAGTAAATTGAATTAGCAAGGAAGCAATTAAATGCTCAGTGTTCCAAATAAAAATTGTTATTACTCCATTTTTTAAATAATTAAAGGGTGATTTAAAGTATTTTCTGTGAAATTAATATAATTTAAACACTGCAATTGCTCTGCCATATGAAAACATGAATTTCCAGGAATTTATATTTTGGGCTTAACAATTTCAAAAGTAAGACTTAAAACTGTTTGTAGAATTTGGATGCTATCGCCAGAATTTGGAATCACATGATGCTATGTTTCCAGAGTACCGAGTTCCAGAGTTTATTCTCTTGAATTACCTTTTAAATGTGTTTTCATAGATTGCACTTCTCTGTGGCCTTGACTGGGGTGCTTAAAGAGTGTGTCCAGCAGGTTGAGGGAAGTTCTCCCCCTATACTCTGCCCTTTTGAGACCATATATGGAGTATTGTGTCCAGTTCTGGTCTCCCCAGTTCAAGAGGGACAGGGAAATACTGGAGAGGGTCAAATAAAGGACTATGAATGTGATTAAGGGACTGGAACATTCCTCTTTTGAGGAAAGGGTGAGAGCCCTGGGGCTGTTTAGCCTGGAAGAGAGAAGACCGAGAGGGGATCTTAAGAATGTTTACAAATATCTGAAGGGTGGGTGTCAAGCAGAAGGGGCTACTCTCTTTGCAGTGGTGCCCTGTGATAGGATGAGAGGTAATGGTCACAAGCTGGAACACAGGAAGTTCCACCTCAACACGAGGAAAAACTTCTTAACTGTGAGGGTGACAGAGCCCTGGAGCAGGCTGCTCAGAGGTTGTGGAATCTCCTGCTCTGGAGACTTTCAAAACCCACCTGGATATGTTTCTGTGTGACCTGCCCTGGTGATCCTGTGATGGCAGGGGGGTTGGACTTGATGATCTCCAGAGTTGCCTTCGAATCCCTAACATTCTATGACTTTAATGTGAACTGAACATTTAATATACACAGTGACTTATTGGTTTTGATGAGCTTGGTATTAATCTCAATGGATAGCATCAAAAAGGAACATACCACTAATTGTTAGGATGTGCATCTGTTACCTATAGAAACATCAATAATATGAGCTATGTCCCAGAGAACTCAGAGTTTAAGTAGACTAAAGGCTTGATTTCAGTTTAGTACTGACTGTGTAAAGAGATGATTGATAATCTGTTGTTGGATAAGTGAAGATTTATAATGCTGTCAATAATAAATTATTTTGAAAGCTCTGTTCGGGGTCAGCTCCCTGCTGTATGTTATGGCACTGAAGCAGGTGTGCCAGTGTACGAGTAAAGCTATAACTGAGGCAGAAGAGATTAATTAGTTTAAATGAAAGGACCAAAGGAGAAAAAAATAGTGTATGAAAGGGAGAATGTAAACTTTAGTGTTTCATTAACATTTCTTAAAATGCTTTGCTTTATTAGACCCTCTTTTTGTAAACACTGGTAAAGTGTCATAAAAATGTTAAATCTGTTTATTTTTGTTAACTATCAGCATTCATTCAAACACCAAGTTACCATGTAAGTTGCTTATTAGAAAATTAAACAGTAAAATGCAGATTCTTCACATCTGGAATAATTGAAAGCAAATGCTCAAAAGATCTATTGCCAGTAAATTCTGAGAGGGTGTTTGGCCATGGTTTTGATTAGTAAATATGACTGAAAGTGTGATCTGTGTCTTCATAAACAGCCTTTTGTGGTGGTTTGACCTTGGCTGGATGCCAGATTATCACCAAGACATTCTGTTACTCCCCCTGTCCTCCTCCAGTGGGAAGAAAATAAGATGAAATTCATAGGTTAAGATAAAGGCAGTTTAATGAAAAGCAAAGCAAGGTTGTGGGCATGGAAGCAAAAAATTCCAAAGATTTAATCTGTACTTCCCATCAGCAGGCAATGTCTGGCTCCTTTTTGGGAAGCAGGGCTCCAAACACGTAGAGGTTGCTCTGGAGGACAAACTGATGTTCCTGCACCGCTTCTTCCCCCCCCCCCCCATTTTCTAGCTTTTCTTGTTGAGGTTATGACGTCTGGTATGGAATATCCGTTTGGTCAGTTTGGATCAGCTGCCCTAGTTGTGTCCCCTCCCAGGATCTTGTCCATTCCATCCCACTGCAGGGGCAATGTTGAAAACCAGCCTTGGTGCTGTGCGAGCCCTGCCCAGCAGTAGCCACAACATGGGTGTGTTACCAGCACCTTTCCAGCTCTCCATGCAAACCACGGCACTGGGAGGGCTGCTATGGGGAAAATTAACTCCAGCTCAGTCAGACCCAATACACCTTTTTAACTCTGTTTGTTTGTTTTGTGTGTTTTGTGGGATTTTTGTTGTTTGGTTGGTTTTGTTTGTTGTTGGTTTTTTTTGTTTTGTGTTTTAAAGTTTTCTTCATATCAGAACTAAATTTGGAATTTCAGTCTTGTTCATCCTTAAATGTAAAGGGTAGTGGGGTGAGAAGAGCTCTGTACTGTCACAGTGCTGTACTTGATTTGAAATTTAGGGGCTGTTTTTTGTATTTCACAGTCAAGGCCCTAATTCCAGGGGAGTACTACATGCCATTGAATCAGTGGTTAATGGGTGGTCACATCAGATCAATGACACTGTGAATAGGGCTTCTGCTGAATCTCTTCTGCATGTGGCCTTCATACAAACCCCCAAACTGAGGTGCACTTTTCTAGAAAGCAAGAAAAGGCAGTAAGTCATTTCAGGTATTTGTAAACATTAAGGAGAGCTTTCTTTTGGTTTGCCTTTCCCCATGCACTCTGAAAAATGAGACAGCAAAATTAATTTTTGTTGTTTTATTTTTGCAAGTAGCTTATGGCGATTTCCCAAAGTAATTAGGCTTTGCATAAGTTACCAAAGAAAAACAGTTAAATATGAGAAACAGTGAAAATTTGTGATGAAGGGCTATGTAGCTGTAAGGAGTGTTTTTGTTCTTGTCCATCTTTTCTAAACTTCTTCCCATGGCACTTCTCAAACTCTGGTGAAAATGAGCTTGAGAACAAAGATTATATTCAGGGAATTATTGCCAAATTTGGCTATGAAACTTGTACTATTGTTTAACGGTAGTAATAATAATAGCTTATTACAAGTGAAACAAACTAATTGAAAAAGATATGCAAGGTTATTTACTTGCCAAATATTAAATATTGGGAGCTGTGTTTAATTCTCTGCTTCTTCCATACTTGTTACTAGTGATGCTGTGATGTCAAGTAAGTGAACATTATGAATAGCCCAGTTCATTACCCACTGAAAGCTTTTGGGGCCTTTTCATGCATTTCAGCTGGCATGGATCAGTCTTTATCTGCTAGTAGAGTTGAGGCATATAATTCACTATTTCTCTGAGTGCAGTTGTAAGTTGCTTGAGTTCTTTTTCTACTCTTTTAACAGGTGACCATGATCTTTAATTGTTTTCTTTGTCCTTTGTTAAATTATAGCTTCTGAGTCCTGTTGTTCAAAGAAATGATTAAGATCTTAAAAGCCAGAGCAAGCAGCTATTATCCTGCTTCTCAGGACTTTTTAAAGGAAGTAGAAGATAGTAAGCACAGGGTGAATCAAATATTTATTTTGTCTGTGGTTATATGTGTGTGTTATGGAATGATCCATAATTTGTCTTGACATAAGTGTAAGTCATGATGGTGAGATATATCAGGCCTGCAGGGGCATGCACATAGTAAATCAAGCTTCTTTGTGTGCTGAGATGACAGTAGCAAAATCAATTAATATGTGCATATTTTTCAGTATAATTTTTGATTCTTTATCTGTAGTAGATCTGTAGATAGATAAAAGTTACTGCTAAAAGAAATTAAATAGGGCAGTTAGAAATAAATAGATATTTAGCTAATATA
>JANHGN010021267.1:59789-76273 GCA_024605025.1 Megaceryle maxima | reverse complement strand
AAAGTCCAGTTTTGGTTTAGAGGGCTAGATCTTTATCCTGATTTGAAGTTAAAAAAAAAAACAAAAAAACCAAAGCCAAATAAACAAAAAAGAATTTCTAAAATGTTTTACAAGGATGGATAAAAAAAACCAAACAAAAAACCCAAACTATAAAATGTTGCCACAGATCATTATCCAACAGCAACTACTATCTGATGCTTTCAAGGTGATTGGTTTCAGTAGCAAGACATTGAGCCATTTTTAATTTGATTTGGTTAAGTTCCATTTAAGCAAGCATTTCTCTCACAGTCCTTCTAACTATTTCTTTTAACCCCTGTGAAAGATGAGGATGACACATCATGCTGCATCCAGGCAGTATTTGGTTATTCCACGGTAGATGAGGTGACTCAGGCTGTGATTTGCTGTTGTGTGAGAGCTATTTTGAATCGATTCTTGGTAGCGTAATTTCTGAGGAGTTGTAAATTAGAGATAATAATTTAACCACTATACCTGGCATAGGGCACTTGGTGACTCAGCTGGAAGTTGTGACAGTTATGCAGCAGCCCCTGATCCGTTTCTTCACTTGCATGACTGTCAGCGTCAGCTTCTCTTCTGTCCCCTCATTCCTGAAGGAGAGGGTTGGTAGCTGGAGCAAGGGCATGGTCCAAGCACCATTGGGTAATTGCTCTTAGGTCCATAAGCCTAAGAGGAGCTGCGGAGGAGCTTTTGAGGAGTATGAATTAGTTCTGAGAAGATTCTGTTCTCTAAAAGTAACTAATATTGGAGAGTGGGTTAAACTAGCAACAGCTTAGGCAGTAAGGATTGTTGAGATACTCTTGTTTTGAAGCAGCATGGAGGACAATTTTGAAAAGCATGCATTTTTAGAATTGTTCTAACAACTTCAGCCTCAGTTTGAGTTCGCGTTACTGCACTTGTATATCTGCACTAAGAAAAGATACTGATCCAGGCCTTGGTATGAGAGATGGTCTACTTCTAAGGGGAGGTGATCTTTTCATAAGGCTCAGTCAGGAACTTTGTGAAGAAGAGGATTTATTTTTTATGGAAGTAGAGAACCTGTTGCTTCAGTTACATATTTATTTTGAGAAGTGAATGCTGATTTTGAGTGAAATTCCTGAGAAATACAACTTGGCCAAGGATCGAGTGAGAATGGACAGTACTTTGTGCTGTAGCAATCATTTGGATGAGATTTTGAGATTCAGGCTGCATCCTTATTCCCTCTCCATATTGAAAATAGTTGTATTTTCTTTGTAACTGCATACTGTATAATTCAAATTCCACTCTGCTGTCATCATTTGTATCTTATGTCGAACAAAACCTCTGATCCTGAACTATGTGAGCAGGCAGATGGAGTCAGACTTCCCAGCTGAATCCCTGCGCAGTTCCGGGCAGGTCCAAAGGGCTGCAGATTGCTTATTGCAGGATTGCAGCTCAAGGGTCTATCCCTTATTTTATGATGCAACAAATAATTCGATTTCTTGTAGTGCTGGCTGTCTTGATGCATATGGAATGTACATGAAACAAAGAGATGGGATTAAATGTGTAAATTTGGAATCGTTTTGGAAGGCAGTTTGGTAGGAAAACTTGTAAATATGCAGGGGAAAAGGATAAAGTTAATAATGAGAGTTCAGTGAGGTTGCAGTATAAAGAAGCATTGCACAAAGCGAGGCTTGTCATTTTCTAAGGTAATGTGGGAAGCAGGAGAAGAAAAGGAATCATTTAAATGTGAAAGGCAATGAAATGGAATGAATCAAAGTATGACTAACAAGGTGATTTAGTGAGATGTAGTTAAGCTGGATGTAGTGTGATTTTAAAGGAGTAGATTAAGTAATAGAAATGTAGACGTTGAAAACGAAGTGCAAAATAAGCAAAAGATTCTAAGTGGAGCTAATGTTGAATATCAATATTTTCATTGTAAAAAGTATTACACATTTAATTATAATTTCATTAATTTTAAACTACCTTCTACCTACGTAAACATTCACACCAATAAGAAAAGGGAACAAGTTGCCAGGTTGTTGTAATGTAAAATAAACACTGAAAGGCAATAAGTAAATGGTGTATGACTTTACAATGTCACTGTAAAGTAAACAATGAATATTTTACTGTGAACTAAGCAATGATGGATAAAACAGAAGATGAGCAAGACTGAGAGATAAAAATTAATATAAAGTGTAAATATCACCTAGAAGCTAGAAGCTTGTTCTCTGTGATGGGCAGACAATTAAAATAGCCTGGAGTTTATGAAGGGATATTAACAATTGCCACTTGTTGGTGACCTTATATTAGAGTAGTTAGACAGCTGATAGGGTACAATGTTTGAGTGATATGTACTAAGGTTTTAAAATACTTTCCAGTCATTTTAACTTTCACAGCTGAAATGCAAAATACGTGCCATTATTTATCTGAAATTTGGGCAAATTCTTAAATGGCTTAATGTAGTGGATTTCTGTCTCAAAGGATTTGGCCCTGTGAAAACAAAATGTATACCTTATTTGATGTAGTCCTGTGTTTGATTAACAAGGCAAAGACAGCATACATACAGTGTACTTTGTGTTGTAACGTAAGGTGTGTACTGCTTTACCGGTACCTAAATACAGAGTACGAATTTGTTTTCTCATTCCATTTTTTCCCACACTAAATGGGAAGTTTTGTTATTTATTTAAAAAAAGAAAGAAATCCTGATTCCGTTTGAGATAAAGAAAATATTCAAAATGAGCTCTGCACTGAGAATTTGTATGCTGAGTCTGTCAGACTGTGAATCTTTATTATTACTGAGCTTTATCCTTGAGTACATAGCTTGCAATTCAGTTTGAATATTAAGTGTCAGGCTCAAATGCGCTGGTGAGAGATTTGCAGCAGGCAGCAGGTTCCTGTTCCAACCTTCGAAGCCGTTGACCTCTCTTCATTGATAAGTGGTCTTATTTCACATGTGTCAGCTTACTGGTGTGAAGCTCCTGATGCCGAGAGTGATGGAGAAGGGACCATTACCTGCAGCTTGTGATTTTCGTAGTGAGCTAGGAAAGGTTATAGATAAAGAAAAAGATGTGTGGAACTGGTCATTCAGAAATGTGGTGAAAAATGGGTGATGCTTGCAAATCTGGTTCTTTTTCTAATTGGATGTTTCACAGCTAGAAAGAAATGTAGTTAAAAAAACCACAGGGTTTTGTGGTTATAAATTGCCAATCTGGGACGAATGGTTCTGCAGAGATGTATTCTGTGTGCCCAGGCTATAGACTGTATCATTTATACTTGTGCTTTCTGGCCCTTTTTCCTCCCACAAAGAATCAAGATTTGGTTAGCACAGGCAGAAATACTCTGTAGGGTGTGTTGTTCTTGGGGAAGATCGGCTGCTTTTCCTTGACACAGCTATGCTTGCTGCTTTCTTCTGAACCACTCTAAGTGGTGAGCATTTGAACAACACGGTGGGATCTGCAGGGACATTCTCTGTACTATATTTTTACATCTTGCAGTCATGCTCAGCTGGAAACAACAAAACGAAATAATTCTTTTGGAAAGAGAGTCAGCCCAAGGTTCTCCTGTTTGATGTAAAACAAAGCCAAACTTCTTTAGAATCACAAAGGTATTGGAGAAACTGCCTTATTCTTGCCTTATATTTCCTAGTTATTTATTAACATCTAAATTTCTGAAGGAATGTCAAAGTTTTAATTTAAAAAAAGATGAAAAATATGGGAAAATACCATTCTTTCCTCTCAATCTGAGATTTCTTTCAAAACTGCATTGCTTATACAGGCATGAGTCTTGTCTTGACCTATGATAGATGAAAGAACCACTAATTTAAGAACACGAAATGTAAACCCCCTATTCTGAAAGTACAATGTTCCTGCTTTTTATCTTTGTCAGTATCAGGGTATTCAGTGTTAAAAGCTCGCTGTTGGAATTGATAGAAAGACTTCTTTATGGTTACAGTTGATAAGTTAAGGCTTTTTCAAATTACATGGTTATTTCTGCATCTTCTTTTGAATACCTTGTTCACTTGAGTTGGTGATAAATGATCTTCTAGTCTAGTGGGCATACGTGTTGTGTTGCCACGGTTAAGCATATGAGTAATCTTGCTTGAGGTTGTGGAATTGTTCTACCTGCTCAAGAGTTTTTTGGTAGAACAGTCTGTATTGAAGAAGAGTGATGAGGAGAAAAGAAAAAAAAATTGTGAAGAGAAGTTCTAAACCTGTTATTTATTAAGTACTAGGTAGGATGACTTAAGTAATAGAGAAACTTGGTGTCTGGGACTTCGCCGCTTTCCTACCCTGACTGAGGAGCCAGTTTTCCCAGAGCAGTAGGCTCCTGCATTGGTATTAGTTGTCTTGGCAGCCAAAGTTTTGAAACATGTTAAGGGACCTTTAAAAAGCTTTTCAAGAACTGACAGTAATAAAACTGTCAATACATGAAGTATAGGATCAGTTTGGTTGTCTTGGGGGGAAGATTGCAGGTTTTTGGATAGTTTTTTTTTTTTTTTTAAACTGCTTTTGAAAATATTTTCTTAATCTGGAATAATGTCCACAGTTTATTGTTGTTGTTCTTTCATGCAGGGGTAGTTTTTACCTTTGTGTGTTTTATGCATCAGGAATAGGTAAAATAGCTAAACATGTGGCTCTAGCTTTGGTGGAGCAGCCTTAAATAACAAAAAATAATGGAAAGGATGCCACTGCCAGGGTTACAGATTTTTTCCCATTTTGAGCTGTTAGTTCTGGAAGTCCGATGTATGCAAGAATTTAATGCCTGTAACAGGTAAGAAATACAGAAATAATAACATTACTATAGAACTACTAAGGCAGGAATGAATGTTTGTCCTATGGAGGCTTGGAAGCCAGAGAGCAGGAAAAGACCACAGATTTTTCAGGTTAAACCCTTTAAAGTTGTATTTCTTCTTTGAAAATTTCATTAGGAACTTATGTAAAAGAGAACTAACTTTTGTTCCCGTGCAGAAGGGGCGTTGCCTATGGAGGGCAGGTGGTGACCACTTTGCACAAGTTCTGTGCACTCTGTAGAAAACCTGCTGATCATGTTCTTAGTGTCACCACCATTTTCACAGGAAGGTATTTCAATTATTAACTTGGGCTTTTTTTAATAGCTTTGTGAGAGGCTGAGATTGTTCCTGAAGGACTATTTAGTGTCTTGGAAAAAACAATTTAAATGTTTATTTCTTGATTGAGCAAGTACTGAGTTATGAAACAGAAAAATTAAATATTGTTTGGGATATTATTAGTGAAATACATCACAGTGCTTGCTTCCTTCCCCCACCCTCCGCCCCTGACATTCTCTCCTGCAGTCCAGCTGATGTCTTCATGTATCGTTGGGACATTAATCTTGATAATAGCAATGGAATACTACGTATTTTTGAAGAATTGACCCTAAGTGAAGCGCTTGGGGAAGATGTTGCTAGTGGCTTTCATTGCCATTTGCCAGATCAGCCATGTCTACATCTGAATTTCCTACCTTACTGTGATTCCATTTGTCTTTTCCCAGTATTTCTTCCAGTTTCATACTATGGTTACTGTTAATACTACAGTTTTTATGCTGAAAATGTATGGCCTCACTCACAAAAGTAACCATTTTTATCTCGGTGTATTTTAAAAAGTAGGTTTTTATTTAAAGGTTCTGGCAATTTCAATCGTCATCTCAGGGTATGGGAATGTATCTTGCAGAGAATGCTTTTATCTCAAACAAGATAGAGAAATAGAAACAAAGATAGTTTGAGGATATCACAGTCTCATTCTGTATTGCAGCCTGTACGCTGCAGGGCTCAGAGGAGGCACAAAGAACTTTTTACACAGTTTGTACAGTATTTTAAAAGTAATATTTTAACAGATCCAAAGCATTTTTACCTCTGTACTACAAGGTAGTTACAAATGTGGTGGTTGTTACAGCATCCATTGCACAGATGAGAAACTGCGTATGTTTCTCTTAATACATGGAAGTTTTTAGCTGTTACTGGTCTCTTGGCATCACACAACATAGAATACTTGCTAAGGGGTATAGCCCTAAAAATGGGAATGTTATACTACAGCATGGTTTGCAGACAGTCCAGGACAGAGCTGAAGTCAGTTCTGTTCCCGCCTTGCAACTTGTCTCCCCTCATTTACAGGTAGAAGCACAGAGAATAGAGTCTCCACCAACAAACACAGTGCAGAGCACTAACATTTGGCCCTAATATTTTAAATAAGTTCTTAGTCCAAGAACAGCTATTCTGTTTCAGATGTCATTTGGACAAATCCCTACTCACAGTCACCGAACCTCAGTATTTGTCCTATCATGAAAATTTTCATGATTCCTGCAAGGAAAAATACACTCTCTGTACTCTTTGGATTCTAAATTTGCTGGATGCTATTTTACTTTTGAGACAAAAAAATTTAATTTTGACATATGAAACTTTGGAACCTCATTGAAAATTATTTTCATTGGACTTTATGATATTTTTCATTTTACAGTGACTGTTCCCAGAATATTATTCTTCACAGTATATCCTAGATACACATTCTTGACTGTACTTTTGGTGTAGTTTGTTGTACTTTTCCTTTCTACACAAAGTTTCATTCTTGACATTATATCAAATGTTTTTCTACTCGAGTTTCTTCTGTATCTACTTCACAGAGTACACTCTGTGCTTAGAGCTTCGTTCTTCCTAAGATTCTTTTCCTTTAGAAAATTGACCTGAAGCACCTTGCTTCCATCCTGCTCTTGTCACACAGACAGCATTCCCTGGTGACATCAGGCCACCTTTCCAGCACAGCAGCAGCACTCCTAGGAGGAAAAGTGAATCTGTGAGAATCTTTACACAAATCTGTCATGTGGCTGGTGCCTGCGATTGCACTGACAGCCAGGTACGGCCAGGTTTAAGGAGCATGATTTCAAATGTAGACGTCCTAGGGCCTGGTGTCAGTTGGCTGCTCCCGAAGAGGAGGGAGCCAGGAGCCTTGTCTGTGTCCTGCCCTCATGGGGCACAGCCCCGCTAGAAGGGCAAAGCCAGGTCCTAAAAAACAGGGTGTGTCCATCGACAACCTCAAGCAAGGTGGTGAGAACCAGGCCCAGGATTTGTCTGGGGAGTCCAGTCAGGAGCATTGGGATGGAGAGAGGATGGAGACAAGGGGGTGATGTGGGTCTGAAGTCCACACAGGAAACAGGACTAAAAGACACACAGGAGAGAAGCAGCAACAGAGGCCTAGGGGCTTGGCCCAAGAGACAGGATGCCACAAAACGAGTCTGAGGTCTGTCCAGGGCTGGAGATGGGTAACCAACCCCATGGTGTGGTTTAGGCCAGGTTTAGAGCCTGGGAAATACTATTTTTTCCTGTTGTGGTAAGAATAGCTGATGTGTCAAGTGTTCATTAGAATGATCACATTCCAAATAAATAGCAATACTAAGGTAGTGCTCAAGACTTATAAGTAAATTTAATGATAAAAATGTGCAGGCAGAATGCTCAGTACATGCTTTCAGTCTACCACTTCTAAGGCTAATCAGCGCAGTGAGATTTGTTATCTACATCGAGTATTCTGGGATAAATATCAAATATAGTTTATCATATTCCAGTTGTTTTTTGTTTTCTTTTTTTTTCCTTTTCTTTTCTCCTTTCCTCTTTTATTTTTTTTTTAACCTGATGTTCTAAGGATTGCCTTTTAGTGCCTGCGAACATCTCCTTTTGACAGACAGTGCAAATTAAAAGATACAGCCAGGCAAAGGAAACTGGAACCCAAATATGCCCCCTGGGTTTTCATTTACAGTTAGAAGCTACAGACACAATTACTGCTGACAGAAATTCAGAAGCCAGTGGCAGAGTGCATGTGGCAGTAGACTCATGCCAGGCAGTAATTGGGAAGATTATTTTTAATCAGAGCATATCCTACAGCCCAAACATTAGAAATCTCTTGTAAGGCTGACAGGAAATTAAACTGAAACCAAACAAAAAAGCCTCAAAATAGAAGTAATATGGTTAGAAGTCTAATGATGGCAGAACTCACTGCTTGTTGTATTTGGCTGTTATCTAAAGGGAATGACTTTTAACTTGCAGCAACAGATATCATTGTTTAATTGCATTTTTAGAACAGAATTAAAATAAAAAATACCAGATCAGATCAATTTATATGTAGGCTTTTGATGAAGGTGTGAGGCAGTAGGTGTTAAGTCAGGATTAGTTACTGTGTATTAGTAGTAATTGTTATTATTGCTTTGGGATTATTTTATGTATTTATTTATTAGTTTTAATTTGTTTTTATTTAATATAATGCTTAAGGGAGCTACTTGTATGGAATAAATAACGTAATATCTGGGATAGTATTGGAATGCTGGGGTATGGTAACTATTTATGAAGCCTGAATGGCCTGAGGCTGTCTTTGTCAGTGGCCCTGCAGGATAACCTCTGCTTGTTCGGGCTGCTGGAGCTGCCTGCCCTGAGGGAGAAGGGACCAGAGTGTTCATACTTGTCTAGGCACCTGAAATTTTCACCTGGAAATACAACTTTTTCATTCTTCAGTGAATGCTAAAAACTTCGACTTCTTTGCCAGACTTTTATATACATACTTAGCAGGACTTCTTCTAGTTGACTCTCAAGTTTTCCTTTTCTCAGGAACAAAAGACTGGAGCAGTGCAGAAAGGTGGCTGTGCTGTTGGGCTGACGAATGACATTGCTGTTCTTGTGTGTGCCTGTCACATACAAATGCTGCAATACCAGAAGCCAGCAAAATGTTGCTAATTGTATATCCATTTCTGTGTGATTAGGGTGCAAAACAAGAGCCTACTTCATATTTAGCTAAGATACATGACAGTTGTTGAAAAGAAAATTTAGCGTTAAAGACGCATTATCTTAGGCTTCCCCATGAGGTTGCTTTTAGCTGTGTGGACAGTCTTAATGGCTTTTCATGTCAGTACAAAGAATCAGAAGGTAAAACATCAAAGGCCATCATAGTCAACGCAGTTATCTTGAGGCTTGGAAATAGGATTTTCATCTAGGTTTTTCTCCATAAAATTCCTAGCATTTTTCAGCTGTGTTTTCTTCTAGTGAAAATTGCTTTGTATAATCATATGAACATGACTGAAAAAATCTTGCTTGTTGTTTACATATTGCCTGAGTAGCTAGAAAACAAATGGAAGTGTACTTTGTATTGTAGGAAATTGCTGCAGAGTGATCTCCACGAGATCTGGCAATGCAGTAATGTACTGCCTAATAGGAATTCCACAACTTTCTGGGTGGTTTGCAAGAGCCTCTGGGTACACGGCACATGGAGGTTTCCTTGACTGGATTGGGTTATGCAGGATGGTGCTGCTGGTTCAGGAAAGCTAGTGTATGGCTGGATGTTTCTTTGGTTTGGGAGAAATCTTTACAAACCTTTGTAAAGTTTGTAAATGTGCCACTCTTCCTGTTGTCCAACAGTGTGGTAAGGAAGTACCTTCTGTGGTGCTCAGGAATATAGTACTGCGGTTGGAGTTCCACTCTTCGTTTTGGCAGGTGCTGCTTTTGTTTAAGGAAATCCTCTCTTTGCTTGTCATGTTCAGATTGCTAAACATTTTAAAGAACACCTGCAATCAGTAGAGCATAAAACTGTAATATATCTTCGTGGAGGAAATTAGAGAAGGGTTATGCAGTCCTGTAAAATTACTTGTTGATATTAAAGCCAAGTTAATTAAGGGAACTATTTTTGTGGTTTCTCATGGATTTGCTCTGATTTAATACAGCAGTGCTTTGTAAATTACATACAACAGAACGAGTTGCATATATTCTTAAAATCCTGTATATCTCACTTGTGCGCATCCTGAGTTTCCTCAGTCACTAGAGTGTACAACTGCAGGATAATAAGGAATGCTAGCAGCAGCAGTTGGGAGTATAATGTTTCTAAAATTAATGATAGGTAGTATTATGCTAAGAAAAGACTGCTAGGATTCAGTGGTCAGATACGGGTCTTTCAGAAAATTAATGTACTGTAACCTCAGTGAGGTAGCATTTAAATCAGTGTGAAGTCTAAAAAGTGAGAGTTTGCATTTGAAAAATCTCAGCGATTGTACTCAAATTGTGAAAAACAAATAGCCCTGATAGAGAAAACCTGAGAGACTTCATTTGCAATTATTCAATTCAGTTTTGTTGACCATGAGTAAGTTTCACTGTGGCATTACAAGGTGGTCCTAAACCAGACTTAATTTTTGAAGGTGTAGGCTAATTATTTTAAAAAAATTTCTCCTTAGAGACTGTTAAGGAACTCTCAGTAATGTTAATTTACCTTGTGTTGTACTCGGGTATCATTGATCTCACACTAGAAACACTACCCAGAAAGGGTAGGATGCGGTAGTTTTAACGTGTAGGTTAGGTGCATATGCAGCCTTCTCATGTGAGCTGCTTTTTCAATAGAATTTTTACATATATGTGGTTCTTTTTATTTCATAAATCAAAAGAAACCTGTATCTTCAGCTCATCAAGTGATTCCTCTGTGGTTTTTTGGTGGTAAGACGGTTACTGCTAGGAGCTTCAGCTATGAAGTTGGATCTTGGTTTGATAGATACTCTTCTAGTAGTGGTCCCTACTCTAAAGAGACCAAAATGCAAGTATGTTTTCTGTTGCATTTTCAGATTCTGAAGTTGTCGGGGTGTTTTATCAGTATGTGCAATAGTTGCAATGTTACCCGATGTGCTCATAGAACATGTACCGTTCTGGTACCTCTAGTTCTTGTTGTTTTTCCTTAACTGCCTTAGAGATAGCCACTACTGATTTTTGATTTACTGATTTATTTTTGTTTGTTTAAAATGGAATAACATATAAGTAATAACATATTGTGTGAAAAATATTCAATATATTTACTGTTTGGATGTTTATTGAAGTGGATAAAAGGTATATTAAACTTATCTACAGAATGTTTTTGGTAATACATAGACCTAGGTATTTATTTTCCTTGAATGCTTAAAATAAGGACAGTGTTTCTATTTTTCAAGAATATTTCTATCATTGTATATAATACCACTTGCACATGGAAATGAAAAATGGAGAATCTGTTGTAGAAAACACGGCTGAGATTACTTTAACTTCTAGAATTTAATGAATAATTCAGTAAAATATTGCATGTCACCAGCTGCTTATCAGTAAGAAAAAGTGGCATGGAATAGAAAGTTACCTTAGTTTAATTCCCAGCTATGGCTGTTTGGCTTTTTACTACAGTAAAAATGCAATCGTGACCCAATAATGTCTGCAGCCCTTCATGTGAAAGTCCACATAATGCATTATCAATTTTATTTTTTATTACAAGACTCTGAATCTTAACTCTTACCTTCAGCCTACCATAGGTGCAAGGCACAAATATGATTTCCTTTTCAATCTCTCATTTACAGAAGAATGTACTTTTCTTTTCTTAGGAAACTACACAGAAGCCCCATGCAAGTGGTACCTATTGTTTTCATGATCGGAGCCTTCTTTCAGTAAGTGCACCAATTTTTTGTTGTTGTTTATTTTATTTTCCTTGGAACTTGACTGAAATCTCTGTTGTGCTGTCATAATGAGTAAAGAAATACTTTGGACTTCACAGCTTGCCATGTTGGATTGCAAGACTAATGATTTAAGTACAAGATCTGATACGTTTTAGTGTTCAGTGAACAACTTGCTAGTGACAACTTAGAAAATATTCTTACCTGTTTCTCGCTGTAGGTTTACATGCTTATCTCATGTATTTCCCTTTTACATGTTAGGGTTATGTCACTCATATTTTTTTTTAACCTTTGGCTGATTCCATCAGGAAGAAATTTGTACGTAAATTTGTTACAGATGCTTTTTCCTCTTAAAACAGCTGGATATGGATAACTTATCATCCTTTCCTTTTTAAATGCAGCTGTAACGTCAGAAGAGGGAGTAACATGAATTGAGCCCCAAAATTTATAGGATATGTGAAGAAGTATTTGTGCTGATTCATTTATTTGCTTTTTTTCCATCCTGAGAAGAGGCTTTCACATCCAATCATTGTTGCTTTTCCATACTTTGATTTGTTTTTTTCTTGTAAAATTTTAACACTTGCTTAGAAACAATATTGATTACATACTTTTTAGTCAGATTCTAACTTTTTATACTTATGTCAGTAAATGTAGAAGTAGCAGAAGAATTAAGTGTATGGTTTTGGTAGGTGTGTATTTGGTATTTCTCAAACAAATTTTAATAATCTTCTGCTTAAAGTAAACTGCGGTGCTCTAACATTTTGTATTGGGTAATAAGCCTGGCTTGTTCTGTATTGGTTGACTGAATATATTTATTGTTTATATTAATTTATAGTTATACTTCCCTATGTCTAGAAAGTAAAGTAGTTGCCCCATATGTATTGACAAAATAATAGACTAGATTAACTTTTTTTGTTCAAATGTATTAATATTAGTAGTTGAGTTCTGCCCCAACACACAAAGTTTGGTGCCATTGAAAAAATTAGATATACAGTCCTTGTTAGAAATCAGAAGTTTTATATTTATTCCTCTACACTGAACACAGTCTTCCTCTTAATGTTTTTGAAAAAAGATTTTAAAAAGATAAAAAAAACCTAACAAAAACAAGCTACCACAAACAAACCCTCTAACAACAATGCAACAAAAAAAAGAGAGGAGAAAAAAAAAAAAAAAGGCAATCCCATTCTTGAGGACAGATTTAAATCAGTTCTCAGCATGCCTGTTGCTTTTACCTTTTCCTTTCTCATTATTGTGATTTAACCCCAGCCAGCAACTAAGCACCAAATATCATCACTCTGGATGGCCCTCCCTTCCTCCTTCATCTCCCAGCTTTTTGTTGCTGAGCATGACGTCATGTGGTCTGGAATATCCCTTTGGTCAGTTGGGGTCAGCTGTCCCAGCTGTGTCCCCTCCCAGCTTTCTGTGCACCCCCAGCCTGCTCAGGGGTGGGGTGAGGAGCAGAAAAGGCCTTGACTCTGTGTACGCTCAACAATAACTAAAATATCCCTGAATTGTCCACACTGTTTTCAGCACAAATCTCAAGTGTAGCCCTATACCAGCTCCTGTGAAGAAAATAAGTCTCCCTTAGCCCAAACCAGCACAGTCATAAACAGTATTTTCTACCTTGCAGCTCTTTGTGGAATTTGATGCTAAGCTTTTGTTAGAAACATTCTGGTAAAAATGGCAAGAGTGAGATTGGGGTTTTTAACCCACAGGAAACGGTGGTCCCCCCAGTTACTGGCATGTCTTTATGAAGCCAACATTAATTTGACTGTGAATATCATGCTTCAGTACCTATAAATGTAGTTGAAGGAAGAGATACTAATTGTCCTTCAACAAGCTAAAGCAGAGATGTGGGATATACGACAAGAAAGAAGAAGAAGAAAATACTCATTTGGAATTTGGGGCAGGTTTAATACTGCCAAATCTCAATATGTGTAACTGTTTTATTATTTTCCCTTGTGATCATAACCTAACCAGCACGATGAATATCAATCAATTTCTAGGGCTAAGAGGTCATTTTTTTACCAGGCTCAGACTGAAGTCCAGCATGTTGCCTGGTAACAGTTGATGTAGATGAGTTGGCTCCTAAGTACACCATATGGCTGGGCGTTATGCCCTATTCACCCGTGACATGGTGTACACATGTAGTACATTACTGATTAAAAAATGGTTTGTCCCATTCCCTTATTTATAAGAAGTGTTTAAAAATAGCGTTATGAAGCCAGTATAGACAAGATTATGGAATTGTGTGTATTGAAACAAATATCTGTCACAGGTATCAAAACCCTCATGTAATAATCACAGTAAATTGTGTGTTCAGTATGCTTCAGTGTAATTGAAGTATAATTTCTAGCTATGGTTGCTTTACAGTATTTTTCTATTTCATTTTGATAGATAAATATGTTGAGGTAAATAGAGTTTTAACAGTTTAATTACAGAGAAATCCTGTATTTTAAAATTCAGTTTCATAGCCTATGGAATTATTTGGCATTTGACCTTCTCTTAATTGTGCAATAACTTCTATAGTACTCAACCAAAGCTTCAGTGCCTTGAGCAAAGCAGTAAACAAAGCAATAAAAGATAGTTCCAAAAAACAACAACTGAAAATAAACATGTCAGGCAAAGGAGATAGAATTGTTCCAAATATACAATGGGAAATCAAACCCAGAGAGTGACTGGCGAGACAGTTGTAGCAGAAATGGATGTAAAGCCTAAATCAGCAGAGTCCTCACTCACTCCCTGACAACAGAATGAGAGGGGTCAGTGTTAGGCAATAGCATGTGCCGTGGTCTCTGTGCTCTGGCTGTCCTATGCTGGTTAAAACTGAAAGACAGGAAGTAGCATTGGTTTTGTATGTAATAATGATCTGCCCAAGACAAATAGAAGATCATTGGCTGGTTGCCAGTTCAGAAGGCTGGAAAGTTAGCAGTGGTTGTGTTGCATTTCTCTGTCTAACTCATTTGGAATAATGGGTTATTGTGCTTCGGCCTCTACTACACAACTCCCTTTCCTAAAGCTGTAAATCCTTGCCAAAGAAGCCATTTCTCTTGGGAATTCCACCTAAGTTCCCTGAAAACAATTCACAAAATAAATAAAAAAAAAAGAAGAAGAAAGCTGTTACCTTTTCCACATGTTGCAGAAAAGTTATGCAGTTGCTTTCTGAGGAAAAACTTCTGTATACTTGCCCATTCTATGTTTTCTTCTCTAATCTTCAGATTGTATATAGTTATTACCTCGTTTGATAAACATGTCATAGTTAAGTGAGCTTGGTATTTTATTACTAATGTGTTTCCTTGGCTAGAGTTTTTTAAGGCAGTAGAGAACGGATGAGACAGTGGTGCTGCTCCATGTTAATTGGATAGTTGCATCCTTTGGAAGATGTGCCATGATTATCCACATTTTAAACCCCGGCAGCTGTAAATGTGTGTGTGCAAATATGCCCTTGGTCTCAAAACAGTCTTCTCTTTGCTTCTTCTGCTGTCTGCCTATGACACAAAACTACTTGCTGTGCTAAAAAGGCCTATAAAGCCATTGGAAGAGAGGCATTTAAGCCTCTTTTCTGTAATTTCAGAGCTGTGTTTTTCTTTGAATTGTAAACATGTTGAAATAAGTAAACCGAAAAATAGCTATTACTGCATTGAAAATATTTTATTATTGGGCATTATGGGTCCTTTCTTCCTTCTCATTAAAGACATCTTTTTAAATTGTTAACACAATAAATCTATTTTCTAAAACAACATATCACACCACAGAGGAGTCTGAGGAGTTTAGCATGATCTAGGGATTTCTACCTGAGAGGCATGAACAAAGTAATTGTGAAAGAGAGCTATTATACAGTATAATCATACTCTTAGAAATAAGCCAGTGTTAAAGCCTTTCTCTTATAAATGTATAAGGAAAAAAGATTTTAATGATTATATTCTTATTTATTCATCTCTAGGCATTCTAATGTAGTGTGAATGATAGTATTAGTCTAGAGAGTTGAATATTTTAAAAATTGCAGCACTTTGAATTACTGATATCTGTGAATTACATCCAGAAAGGGTTGAAGAATGGTAGTTAGATAACGTAAATGAAGCAGTAAGTTCTGCTCCATTACTTCATCTGGGCTACGCCAGGGAACTGTTTAGTTGTTGTATCTGTTCCACTGTCATATTATTCATTGTTGTTTTGTGATATCCTCAAATATCTTCAGCAGTTATTGTAGGAATTCATTAAGGACCAGAAGCAGCAAGGCGTTTACATGCTCCTAATGATAAGTGGGAAAATACTATTCTCATGGATGTTTGTTCTTCAGAAAACGCTTAATTAAGGTAGCTAAGCCTGACCCATGTTTGCATTTTTTTCAAGTGCTGGTGCAAGGTAATGCAGTTTTAGGTGGTTGATTTGTAATACTACTACTCTGTGAGTTAGACAGCTAATGCTTAGTTAGAAATGATCTTTAACTCTTTCCTGCACAGGAAACTAAATATACTGCCTTTGCTTAGTTTTGTGGGTTTACTTTTTCTTTATGTCTGCATGGTCCACGATTTACCTTCATTTTCCATATAGGTAGAAAACATTGTTTTCTTTTGCTGGGTGTCATTAGTTTGAAGTCTACATCAGTAAAATCTCTTAATCATCTTAGACAAAAAGCAGTTACGTGGCAGCAAGTTTACATGAATGGCTGTTAAACTTCTGCTAGAATCTCTGATTACCTAAACTGTAAAAGGGCAGGGGTTTGTACAAGCTACAAACCAGAATATTGGTGATCTACTCTTGATTTTACAGCTGGCTGTTTATTTCACTTCAATAATGATCCTCCTTCATAAATAAAGGAAGGCCCTGTCCTTGATTAGATTGTGCTTAATCACTGCTACAGGTAACTAGATACGTTCCCCCTCTACTCCCCTCTCATGAGACATCACTGGGAGTACTGCGTGCAGTTCTGGAACCCCTGTTACAAGAAGGACATGGATGTGCTAGAATGTGTCCAGAGAAGGGCCACAGGGATGATCAGAGGGCTGGAGCACCTCTCCTGTGAGGACAGACTGAGAGAGTTGGGGTTGTTCAGTCTGGGGAAGAGA
>JANHGN010021267.1:31720-48649 GCA_024605025.1 Megaceryle maxima | reverse complement strand
TTTTTTTTTTTTTTTTTTTTTTTTGGTTTTTTATTTATGGTATGAATGTAAAACTAGTGAAAAGAGTTATTTTTTCTGGCAACAGGAAACCAGAAGCTGTAGCACAGAAGAGAAAATTTTAGAATTAAGGTATTTCTTCATATCTGTGACTTCATGGTAAATTAATAAATTCACATTTCTATTTTATTATGGATTATATAACTTTCAGTATCTGTAAGATTTTTTGTAACTTCATCAAAGTTTTATTTTAAATAATTGCAAACTGGAAGATCCTCTGAATAATAGGTGAGGAGCAGTCCTTTGCCATAAGTATTTAAAAAACAGACAAGAAAAAAACCAACCCAGAACCTAAACAGAAGCGGATAAAGTTTCATTGTCATTTTTTGCCCTAAGTTAAAAGCTTAAGAAAAAGAAGAATCTAAAAAAGCACACTGAGCAACCTGGCAACCAGTCAGAAATGTTCTTAAATAAACTTGGGTTATGATGTTTACCTTAGGCTGAGTCTGTTCTGCAGTTGCCTGAACTCTTTCAGAGTGCTGATGGACTGCATGCTTACCTGTCACAACATTCGTATGCCTTGTGATTCTTTCAGCGTGTCTCCATGTCGCTTTCATGTGTGTTCTCTTGGATCAGGAGCAAACTGTAAAGGTACTGAAACATTGCGGTAAAAGTTTGTGTAAAGCAGTTTGCTACAGTTTGACCAAAGGTTTCTTCTTGATGATGTAACTCTTAGGTTAATTCTCAGTTCAAAATCCTTGTCTTGAATGAGTGTTTATAGCCCATTAGAATTCATTATCTGTTATGTTTAGAGCACAAGATTTAGATGGCATGAGTACTTTTACTCTCACATACTTTTTGTTAGGTTACTCTCTTAGGGTTTGAAATAGATTTTTTTTTTTTTTCACTCTTTGTGAAATTCATTTAGAAAGTCTGTTTGATATTTTCACGTATCATGCAAAAAGGCACGTGCTCTCCACCTTTCGCTGCTAACAGCTAATCACAGGTTACATTTTTTGTTCGTTTTGAGAGCAAATTATCAGTTGTTGAGCCAGGAGAGAAGCGTAGACGGGCTAAAAAGCAAAATGTAGTACTAGTACTGAACTTAAGGCAGGAACTGGAGTAGAGAAGATGAAGAGCCAGGGTACTGTAAGTTAGTGAATCTGTTTTCGTTTAGAAATGTTCTTTAGGTTGCGATGCAGTTAGCCTACGGTGTAATTTGATAAATCTTCTCAGTATTTACCTGGCACAAAAACAGTGCAACTACAAGAAAGTGGGCATATTTCCAGATCTTTAGCAAGTCTCTTGAAAACATTTCTGGTTTGCAAACCAGAATCCATGGATGTGTGGCTTTGGTGCTGACATGATTATTGTCCTTGCATTGAAACAAAAAAACCAAAACGTATCCAGGGAATTTTGATCTTCTTCTTTGTGCTCATAATTTCTTGTTTGCCCCAAATGAACTCTCCCTTAAAGTCTATAAAGTCTTTTCAGCAGTTACATCATTTCTGGTAAGTTGGCTTCTGGTGCAGCACCCAGCAGAGTTTACCAAGCCTTGTCCTCTCTGTATTATTTGCTTCATGAGCTTAGAGTGAACCACTGGCTTGTGAGAGCTTCACTGAGTTTCTGTTGCAGTGGATGTCTGTGAAGAACTAACATACTAATAACTTCAGAACTTTCTCAAGTCTAGTGTTAACAGTTCTAGTGTGTTATACATACTGAGGTAGATGTGGTGATTTGTTTTAAATTTCTCATTTTAATGGCTTTTATGTTGCTTATGCTTTTGCATAAAAAGTAAATAAAACAATGATTCAGCTGATATATTGCGTTTGTCTTGATACTGGCTGCACAGAGCAGTTTTCTTTCTGGAAAAGTTTAACCTCTATACTCATAAATATGACAGAATCCTAATTTTCAAAATATACCAAAGAAGAAACATTGCACAGAGTTCTTATGAAACCTTTTTGAACTTGATTAATGTTTCATAGATTTTATTTACAATAAGTAGAATAAAATTTTGCATAATTCAAAAGTATGCTATGTGATCTTGCAGCATTTATTGAACTAAAGAGGCTTTATTAAATGCATAAACAAATCTATCAGACCAATGATAGAAATGCTTCAGGGTGAAGTACATCAGCTGTCTGAGAACTCTGCTCTAAAATACTACTTCAGACTTTCAGTGCTTATGATGCCAAATACACAGTGAGCCTTTAAAAATAATTTTCACCTTTCCAGCAATTCCTCTGTCCTACAGTACCAAAAAACCCCAACTTTTTTAGTCATAAGGATGGGAATTTGTAGGGTATAAACAGGCACCATATGAAGATTGAAGTTAGTCTTCAGTAAATACTGCTTTCTGGGAATAGTATTGCAGATCTACTCTAAAAAGATCCAGTGTTTTCGGAGTCACTTGCCCCTTCCCCTGGATGTGGTTGTTGGATGTCATGAAACACATTCCAAAAATGACTGAAATCCAAACAAAATGCTTTTAAGTTTTTAAAGAAATCCAAAAGCTGAGTAGTAGATTCCTCTTGATTTCCAGTAAGAACAGTGCTGAATTCCCTCAGATCCAGTGAAATCTCACCCATAAAGTGCATTGCTCCTGGGGCTTAGGGGGAGAACTGAAGCTCACCTATCAGCCATGAAGAGAACAGTTAAAACTTCCTCAGCTGCTGGTAGATTGTGTTCATATTCAAACTTTAAGGGTGAGCTTCAGTTATTCAGAAGTAAAATATTTGTATTTTCTTTGTTTAATTTTCTTCTCTAAATTCATGTTCTCTCATGTTTCTTTTTACTAAGTGGGAAGCATTCTTAAGCAGAAAGAGCATTCATCCAGGCAGAAAACCAAATAATTTTGCCTGTGCTTTTCATTACATCCTTTGTCACTATTTTCTTTGTTATATTTGGTGCTGGTTTGTCTGGTTCTGTTGGAGAGGTGGTTCATGCAAGGGGGCTGCAACAAACTCATCTACAAAGGCAGTAAACTAAGCTTGTAATAGGTGAAATATAAATTGAGACACTTTACACTTCTTTTCTTCTTCTGAGATTTTTCTTTGTTTAGTTAATGGCATGTAATCATTACAGCAGCCTGTGAAAACAAGCACTGTAACATATGTACAGTATTCCCAAGTCATCATTATTTTATGTGAAACAGAAAAATATCTTCCAGAGTCTTCTACCACCTCACAGTCTGCTCAAACCAGTGGTGTGTAGGTGTTAAGACAAAAGACCGGTACAACAGAAAACCTTACAAAAAATTCATAATGTGAGCTTAGATGCAAACTTGGATTAATTCACCAACCTCATCTTACTAGCTGCTGCTGCTGTTAGAAGTTTCAGAGGTCTGGTTTGTGTGTGGGTTTTTAGTGTGGTGGTTTTTGTCTTTGCCTGCCAAGTTTTCCCAAATGTCACTAGTTTATTTCTCATCAGGGCCTAACTCCTTTGTCAGTGTATGTCTCTATGCTGCTGTGGGCACGCAGCAAAACAAAAGCTAAGAGAAAAAGGTATTTGTCATTTGTTATCGTTCAGAAGATCTTTAAGAGTTCCGTAGCATGGAAGAAGAATAGCAGAATTAGCAATGGTATGTCAGCAATCAATTTTCTTCTTGTTATGTAGAATTCTGTAATATGACATTTTAAGGTATCTGTCTTTTATTCTGTGATGATATAGGGACAGTGACAAATTTCTTTATTGTAATGCATAAGTTCCAAACCTTTGTTTTGTTTTGGTTTGGTTTGGTTTTTTTGTAACTTCCAAATCCATCTGATTCAGCAACAGTACATGGGTTTGCCTGTGTGTGCATGCAGATATGAGAGGGCCCACCACAGAACCCTACGTCTTCTAGGGTTACTGTGGTAGACCTCCACCTCTGTGCAAAGGTCCACTGAGGGCATTGATTAAGCAGCTATTTGTCTGTGTTTTTAAGGAAGAAGAGGCTTTAGTTATGAACTCTGATCATGTTACTGGAATCATGATTTTTAAGAGATGAAACAGTGTTTTCTGTAATACTGATAAACAAGTGCTGAGGGTGGTGGAGCTTACAAGGAACCACAAAAATAAAAGAAAAAGTGCATATTAGAATGCAAAAGGTAGACACCAAGTTGACCGTAGAGCCAGCAGCGTGCCTTTGTGTCAAGGAATCCTAGGCTGCATAAGGAGGAGTGTTGCAGACAGATTGAAGGATGTGATCCTTCATCTGCTCAGTACTGGGGAGGCCATACCTGCAGGTAGTTCTGTGTCCAGTTCTGGCCTCCCTAGTACAGGAGAGATGCGGAGCTCTTGGAGAGGGTCCAACAAAGGGCCACAAGGATGTCTAAGGGGCGGGGACATCTTTCCTCTGAGAAAAGGCTGACAGAAGTGAAGGCTCAGGGGGAATCTTGTTAATGTATATGAATACCTGAAGATGGGGTACAAAGAAGACAGTCAGGCTCTTGTCAGTGATGTCAAGTGACAGAGTAAGAGACAGTGGACACAAACTGAAATGGAGGAGATTCACTTTGAACATCAGGAAACATCTTTTCACTGTGAGGGTGACTTGAGCACTGTCCCAGGGAAGTTATGGGGGTCTCTCACCTTGAAGCTATTCAAAAGCTGTCTGGACACGCTCCTAGACAACCAGCTCTAGGTGTCCCTACTTGAGCAGTGGGGTTGGACCAGATGGCCTGCAGAGGTCTCTTCCATTCTTAGCCAGTCTGCAATTCTGCGATTTAACAATGCAAAAGTGACAGTGTTAAGGGTTAATGTGCAGTATTCATGTAACTCACGTTTTTAAGGTCTGATGTCTCCTCTTGCATAATTATTAAATACTTGAGTAGAGATGAAAGAAGAGAAAAGGAGAGAATATTCTTTCACAGAGGGTAATGAATAACTTAATTCACTTAATTAAATTGACTAATATTCCTAACCCTTCATTTATATCAGCAACTGGCCCAGAGTGATCTCATAACAATCTGAACTCTTAAATGATGTCAAGGGTTGGTAACGTGTGCCACAACAGTTAGAAAATTTGATCTTTTCCTTGTGTGAAGGATGAAATTTGAATTTAAGTGAGAAGAAAATACCATAAAAGAGACAACAAATGCAATGCAAACTTTCTGACACTAAGCATCATTTAGTACTAGGAAGATAAAACTACAGTATTGGAGATCTTAAAATTAAGAAAATAGCCCACCTTTATCAAGGGCGGCAGAAATAGAATTGTGAGCCTGTCTTGGAGCAATACAAAAATGAAATCTCAAGGTACCATCTGCCCTTATTGAAACACTTCTCTAAAGACAAGGTTTGGGCTTCTGTTGGAAATTTACAGCTGAATGCGTTGAAACGATAACAATGTTCCCATGCAGAACTGATTGGGATTGGAGCTATTTTAAAGCAAAATGGTGTTATCTTAAAAACCAAACAAACAAACAAAACCAACCCAGAACAACACAAGGCAAATAAAAGTTTGAGCACTGTAGTCTAGTGTAGCCAAACTGATGAGTTCTTTGCTTTTCCTTCTACCTACACTCCTTGCAAGCAACACTTATCTGAAAAAGAATTTTCACTCTGCTGCTTTCCTTGCTGTGCTAATCACCTGTATCTGAAAATACATCTTCAGAATTGTTTTATTGTGACAGGTCAGCAGATAAAAGCTGGATACCAGGGGGTAAATGGCACTGACTAATAGGCTTTCTTTCTGTACCCTAAGCAATATTCCAGAAAAAACTTGGTTCATCATTGGTGTTAGGTTTGAAAATATTACTGGAAAATGAAGTCCTGTACTTTGTTGATGGAGGTGAGATTTTGTCTTACATTCTGGTTTTCCTGTCTCTCAGTTAATTTATGTGGTAATTACCACCACAGTTGACTGACCAAAATCTTTAATGATAAAACAATAGGAACCGAGGCACCATGGTGAGATTGAGCTATTAGTGTCTTTATGTGTGAGAGACACAGAGAGTGCTTTGCCTTCTAATTTTTTTTTCTTTGTCACACAGCGCAGAGATACGCAATGGAAATGTGAGCATCACAAAATGCTTTCTGCTCCTTGATTCTCGGCAGTGGATGGTTTTTGTACCAAATTGGGTTGTGTTTCTGTGCTGCTGATTTCACCGGTTTCTCATCTCCACTCTTGCAGTATCACGTACTCTAAATGGCAGGTCAAAGCCTTGCGAATAGATGCTGTTCTGGAATAAGAACATATCAGAACTTTATGGGCAGTTTGAGGTCTGAAATACACTGAGGTACGGTGATGTGCACAAAAGACATAGTAGGCTGTATTTCTATCTTTTTTCAGGCTTGATGGCTTATGATCTAAAAGTGCTGTGCTAGATATTATCTGTAAAAGGTGATTTCCCAGATTGAACTTAAAAATTACTGAATTATTGATGCAGTGTAAGCATGCATTAATGGCTTCAATGTGAATGTCTATATTTAACCACTAATAATCTGGGCCTGTTTAGGGAAGAGTATGGTCAATTATTTTCCCCACTATTTAATTTTTGTTTCAATACAAACATGATTTATAATAATCTGCTTTATCAAAACACCCTTTTTAAATTTTTTTTTTTCAAATTTAATATAGTAGAGCAGAATGTGTATGTTAATTTGCATTGATTGCTTGAATCAAAGTGTTGTTCTTGCTAATAATTGAATGCCTGCACATCAGAAAAGAAAAAAAAAAAAAGATAGTATCTTTGAGAGCACTGTGCCATTACTTGATTCAGAACAGTGATACCACAGCTTCAACACAAATGCTTTTCACTATGGAGCCTGCACATCTAAAACATCCAGAATGTCCCAGTATTTTCTACTGGCATTTAAATAACACTCTTGATAATAAAATCTTGGAATATATAGGAATATGAACATAATAGCCTTTTAACTTTTGGCTGGATCAGGCATCTTACCTGACTGAAAATTGATTCTTTTCTGTAAAGTTAGACTTTGTTTTACACTAACTTGCCCTAATGTAGCTGACTGTGCCACTGTGGGACCACTAACACCAAAATACAGGAATACAAAACCAGTGCTGAGAGCACAGGGAAGGGCAGCCCTGTGGACTGGGTAACTCTATCAAAGACACAGCATTTGAATCTCAGCATAGTGTTAGGCAAGTCAGGAAGGAGCTTGTGCATACTCTTTCCCCATTCCTGGAGCCTTTTCTGTTTAAAAAAAGATGCTGTCACTAGGAAAAGATAACCTTGAAATCACGATTTTATACAGCCAGTCAGGGAGTCAGAAACTGATGGTCAAAGCTGATACCAGCTTAGGTTTACTTTTAAAATCAACGATATCTTTATGGCAGCTAGTCCATGATAGCCAAGGTTTCAAAGGCAGAGTGCCAGAAAGAATGGCATGCACAGCTCAATGACAAGAAAGGCTTTATTTGAGAGACTTCATGACAATAGTCATTTATCTGGCATCATTTTTTGTTCTAGATGCCAGAAGCCTTTCTGTGACAACAAGGCATGAAATTTACCTCCAGCCTGGCATCCTGTCTGTGTTTACTCACTTTGGTAGGGAGGCAGATGGTTAAATAATACAAAGTGATTTTTAACAAATTTAGCGTGCCTTGTCTAGTTTATGTCTTCTTGGAGCACTCTGATACTCACTCTACTTTTTCTTGTGATTTTTTTTTTTCCTTTTACTCTTAGTTAAGTAATCATCTGTCAACAAGGATCAAATGTTGACTTGTGCTACCAGACTCTAGTGTGTAAAGCTGAGGGGCTAGCAAGCTATTGTAACATTTCCTGGAGAAATACTTCTATCTGAATGTAGATTGTGGATAATAAAAGTCAGTGTGTTTAATTTTGTGGAAAGAAAATGAGAAAAAAAACCCCAAACAAACCTTCAATTTCTTTCATTCATGGAACAATCTGCAGGGGCTCTGAGTGTGCTCAGTCTCTTCTTTGGGGATGCTCCAGATTGCGTCTTGGCATTTCCTAGCTAATTTCTGGTTAAAAAAACAACCAACCAACACAAACAAAAAATCCATAAACCACACCATAGTAAACTAATCCACTGCAACTGCCAACATCTCTGTTCTTGTGGATAAAACTCCTACTACCTTTCTCAACCATAAAATAAATTATACAGTTGCAGCATTTTGATTAAACTTGAAAATGTGATGCCTGCCTCCCCTTGTCCTCCTCCTACCACCAAAGAAACAAGTGGCGTAACTTGAAATAAGAGGTGTAGACTTGGTACCTTAGGAAAACATTGTAGTAAGGAGCTGTTTCTGATACATACTTCATGTTTCACTGGGGTTGGCTACTTTTTAATATTTCTTCTGAAAAAGTATCAAAGCCTGAAGGATGAAACAAAGAGAGAGGGAGAGAATAAGCTCAATATTGTTAAAGAAAACTTTTTCTTGAGGCTCTTTTGACACTTCCTCAGGCAATAAGATGAAAAAAGCCCAGCAGTCTCTAACATGAAGCCCGCTTCTTCAGTCTGATAAGATAAATCTAGACAGGGCAAGAAATCTTTATTTCTCTGCAAAATTATTGGTTCACATCTCATGCTCATAGGTGATAGTAGAAATTGATCTTTGCTTTCAGAGGAAGAATTTTTACAGTTCTGATTGTCAAGCATGGGTTAATCTACTTAGTTTATTTTCCTGCTCAATGAGTGGTGTTTGTGGGGTTTTTTTCAGACTTATACTAAAATGTCCTTTAATTCTGCTCTGAAGTTTGTTTTTTTTCCCCAAGAGAGTATTCTATATGAATATGAAAACACGTACCACAAGTACTTTTCAGCCATGTAGACACTAATCTAATCTTATCACTTTAATTTCCAAGATAATGTATTTCCTCTCTCAGTATTGGATTTAGACTTAGTTTTGAAAAGAATATAAAGGAAAAGGAGATAGGAGATAGGATTTTGCCAAATTGAAGCTGAAAGAACACGAAGGATTTTTCCTCCTCTTTGTCTTCGTAGGCATACATAAGTAATCCTCTGACAGGAGAGATGCCAGGAAAAAGTGCAGAAATACGTCTGTAATGACCTTTGCTACTAAAATTAGCATGTGCCTCCTGCACCTGTTCAGAAATGGTTTAGCATTCTTATGCCTGACTTCAAAAAAACTGGGTAATTAAACAGTACTTTCATTGAAGGTCAACTCTGAATTAGTAGTTCATTAAATTATTTGTCATGCTGAATGTTACTCCTGGTCACCAGCAATTCTGAGCTCAAACGCAGAGCAGAGGAATTGAGTCTAGTTCTTGTGCTCTCACTGCTGGAGAAATTTGTACCTTGAGTTGTTAAGTCATGCCACAGGGAAGAGCTCTTGTGCCCAGCACAGGAACACTTGTTTGCACAGCGATTGGGTAGAGGTGGTGTGCTCAGAAATGTCTTGGGAAGGTGCTGCCTGTGCTTATTTCAAAATACGCATGTAAAAGCATAATTGTCCTTGTTAGGTCTTGGAAAAGTTTGTGTTGAAAAGAATTTCTCATGTACTGTCATACCATTTACACCAGCTACAAAGAGGACCTGTATCTCTTTATTATAATTTTACATAGTGGTAAAAGTTTGAGACATAACAAATTATGACTTAGACACCCCCAAATTTAAAGTACTTGCTGAAACAAACCAATTATAAAATGTATAATTAAAGATGACTATAAATAGTGCAGTTTGTTCTGAGATCTGAGCCACTTTGCATCAGATTTCCTTGAAAGCTGAAAGGCAGCAGTATAGTTCTGTAGAGTATGACCTGCACATTCTGTCTTAGGTTTCCAGTCCTGGTCTTCAGCCTTATTCTCCCATGAGGGACAGTAACAAGAGCCTGCTGTTTCTTCATGTTCCACTGGCATTCACAGATACAACAAAGCTTTAGGTGTAGACACAAAGTACCATCTTTTTCTCTGTCCAAATTAAGTATATAGATCTCTGTGCTTTAGTTCTTCCAGTAGCTGAGCAGGGCTTCCATTTTAGAATCAAACCTTACTGTTTCAAGGCAGGTGGCAGAGTGGATTTAGGATGTAACCTGTACTAATATACGCAGTTTGATAAGAAACTAGCAGTTGCAAGGAAGTCTGCTTATGTCTTTGATCAGTTCACAAGCGTGTCATCTTCGTGGCCCTCCCAGGCTTGTGCCAGCTCTGCACACTGGGCCAGTGTCCCTGCTACGGGAACTGATCAAAACAGCTCTGCAATATTTATCATACTGTACATATAATGAAACTCTCATATTGGTAATTGCTAGCAGATTAAACCTTTTCAAAGGCACATTTAGTGAATACTAATGCCCTGCTCTCAAAAGGAGAGGGCGTTATGAGAATGGGGGAGGGGGAAGAAAGAAAATCTGTGTTCAGAGACTGTGATACCAAGAGGAAAACTTGTTATGTGTTGAAGGCACCCAGCACAGTATTTTTGTATCCCAGATCAATCTACAGAGGAAAAGAAATGTTACTACATGACAGTTCTTGTGAAACAATTCAGTTCTGGGCCTTGACCTGTTCTTGAGGGGCCTTGATGCTTATTATTAGTTGAACTCCTTTTGCTGTTGCACTTACAGAGGGAGGCACTCGCCTAGCGGAACACCTCTGAACTAATGAGGTGCTGAAGTCTTATATTCATCATATTACTTCTTAAAGCTGATCTTAGCCTTTCTGGTTCTACATATATTTTCCTGCTGCCTGGCTCAGCGTGTATGTACTCTTCACTAGAGCTGCAGCAGCAGCCGCCTGGCCAAGAGGCTTGGCCTTGCCCTGCGCTGGGTTGAGTGGCCAGAACCGTCTGGAACCAGCTGTGCCCCCACGGGGCAGCCCCGGCCTCTCCCGTTGCGAGCGCCAGGACATGTGAGCACAGTACACCTTTCAAAAGGAAGGGCAGCAGTAGAGTATGATCGAGGGGTGGATTTCTCTGTTCCTCTGACTTGGGAGTTTGCTGCTGTCACTCCATTTTCCACTTTTCTGTTTTCTGTCACTTGTTGTGTTGGGAAGAGGTGAGACAGAAGAGCTGGTGGGAATGCAAGAGTCAGTGGCCTCAGGAGGGCTTAGGTACCACCTGAGGAAGTGCTTCAGCGAGCCTGACTTTTCCCCATCTAGCCTATGGGGACATAGTTCAGGTTATACTTCCTTCAAATGCCCTGCCAGAAAAAATTCCTTAAAAAAATAGAGAACAAACAAGATGTAAATTTTATGTGAAATTTCAAAAAGAACATTTGGGAAGGGGGTCCTGTTTTTAATGACCCATTTTACAGTGAGGTCAGTATGGAAAGAGGGAAAATATTTTCCTACCAGAGCACTCCTGATTCACAAACATAAGAAGGGCTTCCAAGGCTATGGGTGTATGTTTACATCAGTGAACTTTGTCACAGCCATTATAATTATTGGCTAGCCTAGTAATTCTATATATTTTTCAGGGCCAGATGATGATTTTCCAGTCAAAACTGCAGTGGAATAGAGACTGTCAATGTACACACATCAGTGCTCTGGCTGCTGCTGCCTGCGCTGAATGGGCATGTTCAGCAGCACAAGGTGGCAGCTGCTGTGCAGTTTGCCCTGTTCTTCTGGCCATCGTACGCCGTAGACGGTAAGCTGTTGCAGGTGGCCTTGTGGCATCTCTCTGTGGGCAATACCCTACCTGCAAGTTATTCTGTACAGAAAGAATAGAAGGTATGGGTTAAGTGTTAAGATTTTTTTCAGTGACTTATGCTACAGGGTAAATGTTGGCATAGTCCAAAGGGGATGTGTTATTAAACATTTGAAAAAGAAAATATGTTACAAGAGAATGAGCAAAAGGTCACAAACAAATAAATGGTAAGACCAATAGATAGACCATATAAGTTAACTTTTTTTCTCTGTCTGATTTCTTGAATAAAGATAGTTAAATTATATTAATGTAGTTTCACACACAAAACTAACTGCTTTTGGAAATCGTATTAAAACAGAGTAGAAAAGTGTATTTTAGCTGGTCAGGAAAATGGAAGCTTAAAGCCTTTGCAAGGCTCACTGAAGAGAGATGAAATTTTCTGGGGATGTTATTTGTAAGCTAACATCCATTAGAAATGCCTAAGCTCTAAAAGACTCCTGAATTAACTGTATCCTGTGAGGGTAAAATAAAAATCTTAAGTTTTCATTTATATATATTAAAACTACAGCTGAGATCCATGGTTTGACCGAGGTGCCTCAAACCCATTAAAATTGAGAGAAATAAGATATTTAGATATCTTTGTGAAAAAATCTTACCAAATGAGGTTTATAATGGACAATTTAATGAAAGCACTGCTGTGTGTGCAACAGCTGACAAAAAAAAAAAAAAAAAAGCACTGGAAAAAATGGAACAAAACAGACTAGGAAGCAGTTCTGAAGATACAATATGTTATGAAATCAATTTAGGAAGTATTCTTATTCTGCCACAGAATGCTACCAAATGTCATTCAGTTAAATTGGATGAAAGAAGATGTAAAACTGAGGAAAGATACAGTTTGCGATATATCATGAAATTATTCTACTGTATTCAGCACAGCAAGAGGTACTTGCTGTTGCATTTTCTGAGCTGCCTCAGTGCAGTCAGCAGTACAGAAAAAACACCAGGTCGTACAGGGTAGAAGTGTAGAGGATATGGGCTGTTTGTGTAGCCTCAGCAGTTACCCTGTCTCTTGCTGCTTGGAGCTAATTGTGCTCTGGTGTGGAGTCCTTTATGTCTGTGCTGGTGAATCTGTGATACAGACCGTGACTTGACCCTAAAATGTGGTATCTGCTGCTCACATTCCATTGCGACTGGTTGGTGACTTTGCTTTAAGAAAAAGGAAAGCAGACATCAGGTCCACCTTAAAAAAGTTATCTGCCTCTACCTGAAGTTAGCCCTGAGTATTGTATTGTAAAAATATGATCTAAATATTTTGCAGTATTCATAAAATGGCCCTGTTATAAGTATATATAAAAATGTAGGTAAATGTTTCTTGAAAGTATATAAAAACTGAAATATGCTTAATGGAAATCAGGAATAACCTGGTTTTGACAGTAATTCATTTGACAGGCAGCTGGGATAAATTTTGCTATAGAGAATTTAACTCTTCACCTTTAAGTTTTCTGGAGGTTGTCTAAAAGCTACCGCTGTAAATGTGTCACTGCTACAGTTTCATGAGTAGTACTGATGTTCCTGATGTGTTGTAAGCTATTTCAACTTAAAATGACTGGGAACCGGCTGCTAAACATCTCTCTACTATGGAGAGAGAACCAGAAGGCTGTGGTGCAAGTAACAGTTGACTGGAGTTCCAGACTGAGTCAACATGTGCGTCACATTTGCTTGTGTGATGTTCTGTATATTTCTGACTGAATTCTAAATACTTTGAGAAATGTTTCTTGAAGGAATTTAGGGATTACCTGGGTAGAAGAAAATTTGGTATGAATTTTTTAGGAAATCCAGCAGTGATTAATCTCTGTTTATACTTGAGCTTTGTGTTCCCCACCTTTTCTATAGGAAAGAACTTCTTGAGAAGACAGCAAAAATTCACCTAAAATGGTCACTGGGTTATAAGGTTTTGTGCAGTGCTCATGGTTGAAAGAGTTGGTTTCATTCTGTAATGATTTTATAGATGTATAAACTGACAGAGAGTTTAAATACTTGATTAATGTGTTAGCAGCAGAAAAAGTCTTGGAACTTTCAAGTCCTAAATCTTGTGTTTTTCCAGAGTCTTGCTAGAGAATCTGAACATGAATCCATTTACTGGTCATTCTCTCTTGATGGAATGTTTTGGCACAGTTTTGAATGGCATTGCAATTTGAATGCCTGTCTGTCAAGAGAGACCAAAAGAAAAATGCAGCAGCATTGATTTCTCTGGTTTATATAAGGAGAACGTGCGTTGCTGATCCCAGCTGGACCACCATTCCATATTACTAGGGAGGAGCTATGGACCTGACCCAGCATAACAGGTTGGCAAGACTTAGGTGCCTTTTGAATGTATAGAATCAGATTTTAAGCTAAGGCTAAATCTGGACAATACATAGAAAATGAAAGGCATGTAGTGAGAAGACTGAAAGGAGAGGTCACTTAAATAATTTCTTTAACATCAAAGATGCTATATAGGTGAAAAAGGGGCAAAATAAAGTATGGTTAAGTCCAGGGAGGTACTTCATGACCTGCATTTATATGGGAGACTTACTTGTGAAATTTAAAGTTATATATTGAAAAGTCATCTCTCAAAATGGCTGTGCTGTCTGGGGAGAAATATAATGACTGAACCCTTAGCCTGTGGTGACTGATGCAAACGAAAATGAGTCAACAACTTGAAGGGTAAAGTAGTATAATATGGCTTGGCCTGCAGGCTGGTGAAAACTGTGGGCTTGGACTACGGGTTAAAAAATACTTTATTTATAATAAATGAGGCCTTTTCTGATGGAAGGGTGAAAAGAGAAGTAGTTTCTACAGCTCGGTCTGAGGTGAGTCCAGGATTGCAGGACGTTAGAGTTCAAATCTTGACTTTGAATTGGACCCAAGAACAGTCATAAAACCAAAATAGTTTAAATCATTTGAGAAGAAAAACCCCGCCTGTGCTCACACTCCCTATTTAAATGTTCCTTAAAACAGCTTTTCCCTCTTCTACCTGAGCTGCTGGGTTTTTAATACATCTATTTAAATGCAAATTCTGACTTTTGGTCTGTAATCGTAAAAATGTTTGACACTAAACTTTTTATCAGAAATGTAATTTTATATAGGAGCAGTAATAGAGTGGTAGGCCACAAATACAAGAATGATGCCTTGCTCAGCCAATTTCACAACACGGGCAAGCGTCCTGTCTGCTGTCATCTGATGAGCATGACTGTTTCCTGATTGCTCCAACTCAACTTGAATATGTGTGGTGCTAATGTACTTTTAAACTATACCTGGAGTATTTGCTTGTGCACCAAATCCTCCCTTTATTCTTTTCTGTCCTCTGAATTACCAGGGTGGCAATCCTGACCAAGTGTCTATCTGTATCTTGAAGAAAGAAAGGCGTTCTTCCAGCCTAACATTTTTACCTTCTTCAAAAGTAGACTTAATACAAGAGATTTGATGGGTAGCAGAATGTTTTGCCAGTACAGTGTGGAATCAACTGCAGATTACTTTTCAGCTGCTGCTCTGTCATTTGTATTTCATTTTTTCCCAGCCACTTGCAGACACTGCTGGCCCCCATTAGCTCCACTGTCTGGGGTGAGGGTGGCCAGCAGCCGTGGTGTGTCTGCCAGGACCACAGCTGTTGAGCAAGGCTACAGCTGCTCGCAGTGACTGAGCTCCAGCTGCAGCAGGCGAGGTCACATTTGCCAGAATTGTTTTCCTGTCCGTCTTGATATGATTGATATGGCAGTGTTTAGTGAGGAACAGATGAGTCACAACAGCATCAGACCACTGGTACCTTTGGCTCGTGGTTTGGTACAGCTCAGTGGTGGCACGGCAACCACACCTACTGCTGTGGTGGTGGTAGGCACAGGTTCTGCTTTATGAAGTGTTACGAAACATTCTTTTCTCATCTGAATGGTAGAAAGAATTCTGATCTGTCTTGGCTGGTCAGTTCTGGGGGCCACAGCAGAACACAGTGCCAGGCGTGAAAGGAGTGTTAATGCCAATCTTGACTTTTGAAGGTTCAAGAGTTTAGAATGTTGAAACATACATCCATTGTAAAGAAACACTCTCTATAGTGAACAAACTCTGGGCCTTGTTGTAATGGGAGGCTTATATGTATTTAATTCTAGTATTGAGTGCAGGTGGCTGCTTTCATTTTTCTTACTATTGAAAACCATTGTCCTGTTATTGTAGTGAGGATAAATATGAAATGTCAGATATTTTATTGTACTCGCAGGTAAAGAAAAGACCACACCTTAGGTTCTGCACATTGTGATTCTTATGTTCCCTAGATGCCCTTGTCATTAATTACACACTTTAGATTCCAAGTGATAGAGGATCTGAAGGGCACTGTGCTACATTTGCATTTTCTTCATCTCTATTTCTTGAATTTGGATGGGTTACAGAGTGTTACAGAAGACTTGAGCAGTATTGAAGCCATTTAAAGCATATAAGTAACACATTGAGGGTATCAAATACTCAGATTCCTAGCTGTTTGTCAAAGAACAATTTGTAAAGGAGGAAAATCTTACTGTTTGAACCAAAAGCTATTTGCCTGCCTTGAGACTGTGGAGAAATAATTTCTTACACACTCTATTCAGTAAGTTCATTGCTGTTTTACCTTCTCAGTGAAATGATCATGGGGACTGTTTCACTGCAGTTCATCTCTCCTGATTGGTTTTGCTTTGCTCTGGTAAGATTTGTTTATTCATCGATGGATGCGAGGGTTGAAGTTTGCTGGATCATTACCCTAACTGTTCAAGGTTAACCAACTTTTTATGCTGAAATGGCTTTTTATGGAACACGTTTTAAGGTTTTGAAAATGCTGGATATTATCTTACTTCAGAAAATAAGATTTGAGTCCAGTTGTCATCATACTTTTGGGGAGATGAAGATTTTGCTCGCTTCCACTCTTTTTCAGTGTTTGACTATATAGAAACAAACTCTTTTTTTTTTTTTTAATAAATACTGCATAGTTCATTTCTGCTTTATTCTATGCAATGCCAACAAATGCCTGAGTGTATATGTGAGGTGCTTTATTTTTTAAGTGCTTATGTAATTTGCCTGACACATTTAAACATTTGTATATTGAAAAATAAATATTTTTATATTCAGAAATACCACACTAGTTATTCTCACCCCCAATTCTATTCAGTCTTTTTTCCTTAAGCACTAGGAATACTGTGTCCAGCTCTGGAGCCCTCAGCACAGGAAGGACATTGACCTGATGGAGTGGGTCCAGAGGAGGCCACAAGGATGATCAGGGGGCTGGAGCACCTTCTGCTATGAGGACAGGCTGAGGGAGCTGGGATTGTACAGCCTTGAGAGGCTCCAGGGAGACCTAACAGCCACCTTCCAGTACCTGAAGGGAGCTGATAAAAAGCCTGGAGAGGGGCTGTTTAC
>JANHGN010021267.1:0-31620 GCA_024605025.1 Megaceryle maxima | reverse complement strand
ACCATGAGAGTGGTGGAGCAGTGGAACAGGTTGCCCAGGGAGGTGGTTGAGGCCCCATCCCTGGAGACATTCAAGGTTAGGCTTGACAAGGCTCTGAGCACCCTGCACTAGTTGAGAATGTCCCTGCTCCCAGCAGGGGGGTTGGACCAGATGACCTCTAGAGGTCCCTTCCAACTCAGACTTTTCTATGTTTCCATGTTAGTCATGTGGTTTTTTTCTAATAAATTTAACACTGGAAATAAATTGTAAACTTTATCAAGAAACCTGTTCAGTGTCACCCATGCACAGACCCAATTTCCTGTAGAAAGTTGTGGTCAGTGACAGTCAGCCCTGAGGAAGTTCCTCTTTATTTGTGCTAGCCCTTTATTATGTCTTCATCAATGCTATGGCCTTAGTTTCTAGATGCCATCTTGCCTTCTCTAGATGGTGAGAGTTCACATTCTCAGAGTTACTACTACGTGTAGTGCCAGGAACACGCCTGCCATCTCCTAATGTCCAGAAGGATTTCTCATCATGCGTTGTACACGTAAATCTCTCCAAGACACCAGATTTAATATTGGTAGTCTTTTTGACCCTCCTTATTATGTTTTGCCTTTTAAATGACCTAAATTCTCAGCTTAACTTTTAGTGAATTCCCTTTAGTCATTTTGGTCATGGTGTATCTGTAGAGGGTATAAGAAGTAGGGGAAGCAGGTTCACAGTAGCTAAAGCCAAACCAAGGACATAGCCCAGATGAAATCCAGAAAGAGAGAAATCCTAATGGGGAGAAATAACTATATTTATTGGTAGTTTATCCCCTTATGGTGACCTAGATACCTGTGCTGATATTGGGGAAGGGGAAGCATGTTATTACCGAGCAGTGAGGGAAGCTATTTGTGCTGATCTTAGGCTGCAGAGGAAGCAGAGGTAAAAATGAAATGCTGTTTAAATTGGCAATGTGAAAAGGGAGCTTGCACATAAGAGCTTTAAGCTGTAATGAGTCTTTCAAACCTGTTTTAAGATATTTAGTATATATTTGATCTCATGCATGTTTTTAAAGACTTGTCAATATTTTATTTCAGAGAGGGAAAGTACAAGTGAATAAATTGTTAATGGTAAAACATCTATCACCTGCTGTATGAAAGAAGATAACACATTAATATTAAGGTTTGGCTGCAGATTTGTGGTGCTTGATCGTATGCCAAGATACTGTTCAAGTTTAATTGCTTGAAGGCATGCACAAGTAAACAAAGCCACGGACTATTTGACACAGTAGCATTAGATAGCGTGATAGCCAGAAGGGTGGGCCAGAGCCGGTGGGCAACCCATGTCTACATAGTGTTGGAAGTGAGGCTGAACGGTTGTCAGGGCTGAAAACAGTTTGTGAACTTCAGTGCCATGTAGATGTCACACCCCATGTGACTGAAGAACGATGGGTTGATGGTTATTTAGATTAAGGCAGTAGGTGCACGTTAAGATGTTAGTCTCACCATCTTCTGCATGGAAAAGGCTTCTGCAGCATCGGTGGTGGTAACTGAAAATAAGGAGGCAGGAGGACAGAAGGAACAGAAAAAGGTATATTTCTTCCTCCATCAAAGCTTTCCCAAAGCATTGTTGGATTTCTGCTCTGGTGCCAAAGCTGAGTTGCTTCTATTATTGTAACACTTTTACTGCTATCAACTGGACTTAGAGAAGTTTACTCGGTAGAAGTAAAGTTTTGCTTACGGGGGAAAGAGCTGTCCTAGATATCAGGAGGTCTGAAAAAAAGAGCAGTTTTTAAAGAGAGAGAAAAAAAAAAAAATATATATATATATATAAAAAAAATAAGACATCAGCTTTTGCTTTAAGTGTCAGTACTATTCTAGCTATAAATCTGAATTCAGTGCTACAACTCATCTCTCTACGATGTTGATTTTATAAAACTGATGCTAGCAAAAAAGCCAAACAGCACACAAAGGTAAATTAAAGTTTAAATCTTAAGTTATCACACAGATGTTTGCTATTTATACTGTTCATCTGTCTATGATGCCTTGCAGATAATCAATATACACTTGGTAAAAAAAAAAAGGACAAAATCCTGTTGCTCTGGAGAAATACAGCATTTAGTGCAGCCAGAATTTCAGTAATGCCCTAGTGCTGACAGCTCGCTGCGTGCGACTGTGTTTGCATAGTTGTCTAAGGAAAAGAGCAGATGAACATTTTCACATAACTGAATAGTCAAGAGACTTTGATTGAAAGCAAGAACAGAACAGTTCTGTCCAAAACTTCACGTTCTTGGACAGAGTGCCACTTAAGGGCTGCAAGGAGTGGGCAGAACTCTGCTGTCCTTTACAGTGATGCTGATTTTTTTTTTTTTCCAGGGGGGTGATGTTTCCATCTTGCAGTTCAGGTTTGGAAGAAATTCAGTTTTACTTGCTTGTTAATCATCAAGCTGTTGTGTGGAGCTCCTATTATTTCACTTCAAGGTTTTTCTCCTTGTGGGCTTTTCTGTTGTCATTTTGGACTTGTCAGAGGGTTGGTTTTGGTGAGAGGTTGGTACTGTCTTTTGGTGGAAAGAATACATAAACTATTGATTCTACAGATGATTAAAGTATTATCACAGTTCATCAGAGCTACAGTAGTACTTCATACATCTGATTATCTGTTTGTAGTAGGGTTATTTTTGTTAGGGAAGCAAGCCCTAAAGCTATAATAATCAGTTAAGTGGATTATTATGTAAAATTGTACAGATGGAGGTTGATCTTTGTCAGTATTGAGGAGAAATGGTCACTGTCATGAAAAACATAAAATTCTTCTTTTATTTGAGCAGGTCCATGAACAATTAAATATGTCAAATTATTGAAACGTCATTTCTCATTTATATTTCAAGATTTTTAGAATGCCATGTTTTGGTCTTTTTTTCTGCTCATGCTGAACTCATATGATAGAATCTACCAGCTGAATTTAAAAGTTCCTCTGAAGGTTTTTCAAGTACAAGCCTTTATCTAGTTTGGGTATGCATGTCTACTTTTAGCAAGGCAATAGTGTCTACCTCCTGAGACAGTGCAATGCAAAATGATAAAGAAATTAGTTGCTATTACATTAAATTTCAGAAACATAATTGGCCATTTTGGAATAGTTTATTATCAAGTGACTTCTCAGGGGTACGAGGGTTAAAACCTAAACAAAATTGAAAGTGATATAATGAAAACAACCTGCAGCAGACAAATTCCATTCAGCTGACTCTATTGCTTTTAGCATTCATTATAACTAAGAGTGAAATACATACTTGGCCTTCATTCAGATATTTTTTTTATGATTTCTATGATTTTGGTTTAGAAACTTGAATTTATTTTTATCCACAAGTATATAAAGGACATCTCTTTGTGAAATCACTGTAGAATGACCAGTTCTGCCTTGGCTGAACTTTCCAGTGTACCAGGATATTCTGAAGGGCTCCTGGCAACACATCTGCATTTTAGTGAGGTAACTTGTTGAAATAGAAGTTGTGGCTTTCCTTTCTGTGTTCAGTGAGTTGGAGTTACGAGCATACGAGTAACGAGCATGCAAGTTACAAGCATACTAATTTTATGGGACTTCATGTTTGATATTGAGCTTCTGCATACTAACTCGTCCAGATAATTCAGATTATTTTCCTATTGATGTATTTTGTAGATTTTATAAGTATATCAATATAAGGAATTTTTGACATGCTGAGAGAATAAAAACCAAATTTGAGTTTGAGTGTTAACAAGTGCCATACCTGTTAATTTGTCTGCTTTGGAATTAGGGGGTCTAGAGCTAACTGCAAGGTAATCCACACTCCTGAGTATGCTGTTATCTGCATAAATAGCACTGCCGTAAAAGCAGTGACTGAGTGATTAGCTCAATTTTAAATTGGATAAATAATTTGTAAAAGTGCTGTATTTCATTGAAATCACAAGTAAAAGCAGAGAGGAAGATGATGTCTTCACTTGCTGCCGTGGAATACGTTCCATTGATTTTTGCTCATTTGTTTTAAACTGTAATTCTTGTGATGATATCACATGCTATAATCAGCAGATGATAGTAGAAATCCACAGTGGTATTCCAGAAGTTGTGTATCTATTTGGATTTGTATAGACAGACACGTTCAGTCTGACATTTATTACTGGTTGTGCCCAGCTCTCCGTATTAACTCTGCTCTAATATGCAGTTCCAGAAATAGGGGTCATAGTCCCTGGTAAGTGCATCTCACAGAGACGCGCATTCCTGGTGCTGTCACACTACACATCCTACTTCACAGCAGGGTGCAAAGGTTAACAGTGTCTATTTGATCAGTTTTGTTCAAATCATTTTGTCATCAAGAAAACGGCCAAAGTACTTTATACATAAGAAGTACCAAGAATATTCAGTGATTTTTAAGTTGCAATTAGAAATTTTTGATTATTGTCTAGCCCTATTATAGGTTTCTGACTAGTGATTGAAGACAGGATGGAAGAGATCTTGTCTTTTAGAGTCATTCTGTCATAGTATCTTCGCATTGTATTGCCACACAATTTCAGAAAATACTGTTTGCATCTTTGTCCACTGTTCCTACATTTTCAAAAGTTACTGCTGATGTCCCAAGGAAAGAATTAAATGCCCTGTGAGAGAACAAGTAGCTCTCTGCACAAATATACAGCACCAGTTCTGCATGAGAAATAGTGCTGAACTTTGTAGGAAGAGTATTTTGAACACGTCCACTTGATAAGCACTCTAGAATCAATATTTCATGTTATTCTACTATACAAATATAACACTGATAGTGGCAGCACTACGAGAGGCTTGAAACAAGTCAATGTCGCAGGCAGTTATCATGCAGTCCGCATATCCAGGAGACACTTACTGGATCTCTTGCTGTTACTTGGTCAGGGCACTGTATGATTGAATGGTAACACCAGCCATGCTTACAGCAGCTCTAGGTAAGG
Source organism: Megaceryle maxima (assembly GCA_024605025.1). NCBI lineage: Eukaryota > Metazoa > Chordata > Aves > Coraciiformes > Cerylidae > Megaceryle > Megaceryle maxima. The sequence goes on along the minus strand of JANHGN010021267.1, from coordinate 26,713 downwards.
CTTTCTAACCTACTTCACTCTTTCCTGGAGCCACACTGGGAAATCTCTGCAGGAAGACTAATGCTGGGTTTTTCTCTTTTCCTTAAATTGAAACACTATGTTTAAAGGATGGATTTGTTGCTGATCTTGAAATAATAGACCAACTGCAAATATTATGCTCAGGGAATTAACTCTGGATTTGGATCTGATAGTTCTCACATTAAAGACTCTGGGAGCTCTCTGTAAAGAAGATGGATACTCTTTGGCATTGGTATTTATAAGTTAGATGATAGAGTAATGGAAAGATGGAATAATGAATTAGCGGGAAGTCAAAGAAATTAGAGGAACATAGGTGGTGCTTAAGCCCATTATTGTTGCAGTTTTTTGACATTTAAAGTGGTTTGCAACTCTTCTCTTATTAGAGCTAATGCCAGACAATCAGTCACCCTGGCACAGCAGTTCTACGTCTAACCTTTAGTAATGCTACTAATTGATGTGCAGCAGCAGAATTTATAAATGAAATTAGCTCCCCAAAGTTTAAGTATGACTGTGATTGAAGTAGTAATGATAGAGTTCATGCAAGTACATTTGCCATTTATCTAAATATATCATTACTGACAGTCCTTTTTCGTTAAGATTTTGTTATCCTTATGCATGTTGCTGTTAACAGTGTCCTCTTAGATACCTGCAAAATTCCTTGCTGGGCTTGTTGTTTACAAACAGAGAGGGTCTGCTGGATGATGTGGTTGTTGGAGGCCATCTCGGGCTTAGCAACCGTGAAATGATTGAATTCTCAATTCTTGGCCAAGTAAGGAGGGGCGTCAGTAAAACTATTACCATGAACCTCCAAAGAGCAGACTTCAACCTGTTTAGAACACTGGTTGAGAAAGTCCCTTGGGGTACAGTCCTAGAGGGCAAAGGGGTCCAGGAAGGCTGGACTTTTCTCAAGAAGGAGCTCTTACAGGCAAGGAGCAGGCTGTCCCCATGTGCTGTAAGACAAACTGGTGGGGAGAACGACCGGCCTGGCTGAACAGGGAGCTTTTGTTGGGACTTAGGAGAAAGAGGAGAGTCTGCCACCTTTGGAAGAAGGGGCAGGCTGCTCAGGAAGAGTATAGGGATTTTGTTAGGTTGTGTAGAAAGAACATTAGAGGGGCAAAAGCTCAGCTAGAACTCAGCCTGGCCACCACTGCAGGAGATAAGAAGTAGTGTTTTTACAAATATATAAACAACCAAAAAAACACCAGGGAAAATCTCCACCCTTTATTGAGAACTGAAAAGAAGCTCATATTTGGGTGTTTCCCATCACCAGAGTAATTTTTTCCCAAAATTTCAGTTAAGATGGGAAAAAGTCCAGCAAGTTAAATGAGACATTGTGTATAAGTTCTTGGAAATGTTTGTAGAAAACCATCCAACTCTCAGCACTGACTTAATTTCAGCACTCTCAACTGAAACGGCTTTAAAAAATAGCTTATGATTTAATCCCTTTAGCCACAAATTAAAACAACAGAAATATTTACAGTGGGTCTACTGTATGCCACGTGAATGGTGTACACTTCCTAGCCTGGCTGGTAACTTTTGGAGCTTTTCCTCGGGAGAAAGCTGAAATGCATAAATACAAATGTGATTTTCAAAGGCTATGCCTGATTTCACTGGTGCTTATTTCAATCACTGCAGCAAAAGAACTTGAGGGCTTCTGGTTTATTCTTTTCTTTAGTATAATAGCCCTCATATTCAAGCATGTTCAGCAAATTACATATCAGTAGTATATAACAGATTTGAAGCAGGATCTCTGTTGCTCTAAATGTTGTAAAATATCAAATAACCACATATGTGGTTATGTTGCCTTGTGGCAACAATTGAATATTGGGGCCCAAAGGAATTAAAAAAGCCGTAGCTTTTACTCAGTTTTTAAAATTTTGTGCATCTTTAGAATTTTAACATTGAAACAGTGCGAATGGAGGATTATCATCTGGAGTTCTTGTAGGAAGACAGTAGCATGTGACTTTCTGTGCACCTTTAGTTTGTTATCTTTAATAACATTTGTGACAGGAGGTTTTGGTTGTTTTATTGAATGCAGTTTATTCTTCTTGAGTTTTATGTTTAATTAGTAATGTACTGTTTGATACACCAGACAAGTTCAGTAAAGTCAAGAACACAACCTGCCCTAGGTTTGGCCAGGCATCTAATGTATATGAATTTCCTATAAATCATAATAGTGATGTTTTGATCAATTAAAATCCACATAGAATTTTAGTGACAAAATACCATGTTTCCTAAATTTCAAGCAGTGAAGTGCGTATCTTTTGAATGGCAGTGTTTTAATTATGTGACAATCCATAGTGTCTGCCATGGTGGTAGTGAGTGGGGATGAGGAGTGTGGGACCAACTCAGCTCTTCATGTCTCACAAAATGCTGAGGGGAGGTGTAAAACACTCTACTCATAGCTGTCTGGTTTCTATAGGTGTGGGCATGCAGCAGCTGTTGAAAGTGCTTGAAAAGAATAAATCAGTGATTGGATTTAGCTGTTCAATACTTGGAGAGTTTTAGGCACTCATCATTTCCATGTCTATCTTCCTGTTTCTAGAGGTAGCCTCTATTTAAATTAAGGGGAGTAGAATTTTTGGAGAGTGACTTAGAATGTTCTAATACCAGAGATCCAAAGTCAGGAGGTGGTTTTTAAAGAGTCTTACCTGTGTTCCTTCATAACAATGTTGAGGTCTTTACAGCAATGTAACCATTATCTTAAAGTCTCGGATATCTTTCCATGAACTTTTCAGAATGCCAAAGTCTTGCCCACCACTTTTATTTTTCTTGGCAGAATCTTTGACCTCTTGATATCCATATCGAAGGCAGAGTTAAACTGAAACACAACTTTTCAGGCAGTGTTCAGGAAATGGCAATTACTGAAGTCAGATACAGCTGGCCTCCAAGTAAGATGCTGAAAAGAAATTTTGTTGAAATCTCAGAAAACTTGGGATTTGACTTTTCTGTTTGGTTGTTCTTAAGGACTCTGAATGGTCTTTTATTAACAGAGTTCATAAACTAGTTAACAAAAAGTTAACAGCAGTAGTTTCTCTGCTGTAACAGTAAGGACAGAGCCTTTCCATAAAATTAATCTTCCTAAGCAAACAAATTTTAATCTGTGGGTTCCATCTTCTGCTGCTTTTTAATAGTATTGCTCTTTTAATATCACTTCTTTTCTAACAAGATCATACCCTGCTCCCTCAGGCCAAGTTAAAAAGGTCAGTCACTGAGTGGTATTTTAATTTAAATACAGAGTGAAAGACAGACTGTTTTAGCTAGAATACTAAAAGATCACCTATTTAAATCTTTCTTTTAATGTCTGTTTAGCTATCTTTCTTTGAGGCTTTTCCTGTGACCTTCAAAATAATTTAAATGTAATTTTTAATTCACTATTCATGTCATTAAATACTGAAACCTGTTCCTTTCTGCAGTTTATTTATTATATGCATGTGTTGCAGGTTTGGGTTTTTTTTTTTTGTTTGGTTCTGTAATAAGTTCTGATGCACTGACATTTTAAAAACCAGCACAGAAGAGTGCTTATTTTGGGAGGGGAAAGAAAAAAACCAAACCAATGTGTGCATGTTTGAATATGCATCAACAACATTGTTTAAGATAAAAAATAAGGTGGCAAGGGAAAGACAGGTAAAACTTGGTGACTCTTACCTTGATAAAGTCCCTGTCAATGACACTGGTCCTGAGCTGCTGTGTGTGGGCTGCTTTGAATGTTCTAAATTTCTGAAGTGCTTCAGCTTTGCACAGCAGCTGCACTGACACCCTGATACCAGCTCTACATCATTGCTTTGGCTTTTCATTTTTTTTTGTAGTTAGTAATTGAGTTTCATGACTTCATGCAAAGGATGGAATGAACTCCAGATAGTTATGTTATTACAGATTAGCCGTGGTGATACCGTGGTTTGTAGAGACTCGATATGCTGCAGAAAAGCACCAGAAACTAATACCACTGAATAAAACAAAATAAATTAAGCCCTTAAGATGATGTATTTTCATGGCCAGGAACCAGTTTTCTAAACTTTACTAAAGCTGATGAGCTGGTATCTCATTTGTTGTGCCCAAGTAAGAAGTGTACCCTTTTGAAGCACTGTGAAGAAGGTACTTCTCATTGCTGCAAAACGCATGCACAATTATTTTTTTTATTGTCTGTCAACATTCAATTACTTTGGTAATATGAACTACTTATGCATCTCTCCCCACTTGATTCAGTGGTCTTAAGCATAGTACATTCACATGCAGTACTGCTGGGCACACAGAGAACAAAACCAGTATTCTGTAACTGCCTCTTTCCAGAATTTTTCTCTTGACAGTCATTAGCAGTACAACCTGATTGGTGACCCTTTTAAGAAGAGTACAATGTAATAAGGAAAAAATATACAGAAGAAAACAAGGTTAGGTCTTAAGAATGAAGGGACATAGGTATAATATTTTACAATGTTCTTTGGATTTTTTTTTAATCAGGTGAGAGAAAGAAAGAGGTTCCCAGAAGCACAAAGCTTCAAAAAGATTTGAGGCCAGTTCCATAGCTGCCAGGAGCACAGATGCCACGTGACTCCCATGCATTTGTCAGCTCTGTCACAGTGGCCTGCAAATCAGCTGGATTCCCTTGCAGCTCACTGAGCCGTGGGCCAGCACATGCCTGTGGCTTTGCATCTGGCTCCATAGGGCCACTGTGGCAACTGCTGAGTAGGCAGGTGTGCGACATCCTTGCCTCCTTTCTGTTTCCCATTCTGGACCACATCCAAAAGAATCTTAATATAGAACAATGACAACTTCCAGTGATGAGCTTAACATACCACAGGTCCCTTGTCCTATTTTTGGCATTTGATAACCTTTTCAACTCAAAACATTAATAATGGTAGTTTCCTGTCCCTAAGTCCACTTCAGGTAACTTAGCAAACACAGCTAACCAGACCAATAAACATTATCAGCCTTTCCATTAGCTTCTCATAACAATCCTAGGAAACTAATACTCTCCAGCTGCTGTTCTGCTGATGGCCCATTTGCTTAAGAAACACCAGCAGCATCCCTGCCAAGCACCGCGATGCCAGTACAATTAATGGACTCCATAGCTATGTATTCAGTTAATGGAATCATATATTCAGTCACCTACTAAGACCCAGGTATGAAATTACTTCCCCTTACATACCTCTTTGAGAAGAGTTACTGTACCGAAGCTAAACTAGGATTAGGTGCTTTCGTCCACAAGATATATATGTTGGGTTTGGGGTTTTTTTCCCTCTCTTTCCCCCCACCTCTTCCTTTCCCATCTCTTCTTTCAACAGTTGGAGGGCAGGTGAGAATTTGTTACAGGGTCAGATTTTTGTACTGCTTGTCGAAACATTGCTTTAGGCTGTAATTTTAACACCAGTAGTAAAGTAACAGTTGTCTAGCATATCCTTCTTGATTCTGTTTTGCAAGATCGTGTCTTACTATTATAATAAATGGACTACATGTCTTAGACTGTATAGCTGCTTATATGGGTTGACTAGGTTATCCTGTTGCTTTTACGCTGGTTTTTGTTGCTTTGAAAATTGCTGGTGTGATGTTGAAGCACGTAACAGTTCAATTCATCACAAGTTCTTCATCACAAACATTTAAAGTGTGAAATATAGGTAGAACTAGGGTTGCCTAAGTCTTGTGGCAAGCTTTATATGAACTGTATGTGAAGAACTGCTTTATTGGGTGTCTAGATGGGGGGGGGAGCCTCATAGCTACGTATATTTTGGGTTTATTTTAGTGTCAGCAGTACAAAAATAATTCTGTTAATGTTGCTAAATGATATTGTACATATGCTTTTCTCAGTTTACACAAAAGTGGTATTTGTGGAAAGCTTAAGATAAAAATTATCTCTAGATTCTTCAGAGAAATGAGGTTCCTGTTTTCATTCCAAAAACCAAGATGGATAATCTGGAGCTTGCAAAGGGACTCATTAAAATTAATTCTTCATAAAATTTTTGTGTATTGATGAGCTGAGCTTTCTTATTAAAAAATGTGATTACGTTAAGATAGCTTCTTTGTTTTTCCAAGATTCAGAAGTTTTTGTTTGATAAATTATAGCTCTTGGGATTCTCAGCACAGAATTTCAGAACTAGAGTCATTTTACATCCTATTGATAGTGCGCTGATTTGCTTTATTGTGTTTGACAAGCGAGACTCGCTCTCCCTCGCAGAGCAGCCGTGTGGCACAGAGCCACGAACCTTATGTAAAACAGTTATCTGTCAGCTGTTCAGGTTTTGCATCAGAAATAGGCTTCCACTCAACTACTGGTCCTTACTAGACGTAGTTATTAAATAATAAATAAAATTTTTTACTTCAGAGCTGCCTCTTCTAAAATGTTTCTGTATAACTAAAGCTCTGTGGTGTGCTCAGCTGCAGTACTGAATCCAACCAAGAGCACGCCTCAAGCTTCACAATATACCCAGGCCTTGGTTTGTAAGTCTCAGGTATTAACAGATCTGAATGTGTAGCCTCTTCTTCAGCGCTGCTAGCCTCAAATGTGCAAAAATCAGCTGGCAAGCCTTAAAAAGCTAAAGTTTAGGAGAGTGATGGTTACTTCTTTTTATCCACCTTCTTTTTGTGCTCACACTGATGAGCTCAGAATACCATCGCTCTGTGGTATTAGAAATGTACCTTTTTACTTGCTTAATTACTAGAGTCTCTTTACTGTGCCTCTCTGTGCTGCCCGGACAGATGTAGTGCTGTCCCCCCAGTGCAGAAGAGCCACCCTCGCCGAGCTCTTGAGTGGATGTTGCCTGGTTCATTCTCGGGCCCACATTAGTGGTCCTTGGTGTGCTCTGCTGCTCTTGTCCTGGGACTCGGCAGGACAGCATCCCACAGCTCTGAGGAGACACGTCCTGAAACAGCAACCCACTCAAAGACATGGGACTGGGTCTTGCTTCCACAGCCCACTCAAAGACATGGGACTGGGTCTCGTTTCTAGCTGGTTATGTAGTGTCTTCTCATGATAATTTGCAAAAACTGAGTGTCTTCTCATCCTTGTGTTTGAGGTCTTGTTTCAGTATAGTTGAACCAGTTCTTTTTATGATCCAGAGGTGCAGAATTTTGCTGAACAATAAAATTCCTGGTTTAGTCCAAGTTTATTTTAGTTTTTGTTGTTCTGAGGCTGTCTAAAAATGGCAGCCTTTTGAGTGACTTCTGGCAAATTTATAGTCAGTAATATAAATAAAAGCAAAATATCTTTTAAAAAGATAAATCCACTTTTGTTTTTTCTTTTCTGACCAAATAATACGTGATTCCTTAATAACTAGTTACGCTATCTGCTTGCTAGGACTGAACTTCAGCTTGTAGGGAGCTATCTTAACATTCATGACCATTTTGATCTCAGTGAGACTTTGAGTACAAAAAAAGTAGATAAAATCTAAGCGAGTGGTGATTGAAAATCTAGAACTTTATTTATTGCATGAAATTACCAGCGATGTGGACATTGAACTTTGCTTTGTTTCAAAAATAATCAAAGATAATCTTCTACTTCAAAAAAGGAAACTCAAAAATTTGCTAACTGGCTCATCATATGTCCCGTTTGCTGATGGTATTAATCATTAATCTGAATGGTATGCTGATGGTATTATTCATTAATCTGAATTGTTAAAAATAGTTATTAAAGGGTTCACAACAAGACAGAGGAAAATTTCAAAATGTTATGCTTATATTTTATGTATATTAGACACAAAAGACAGTTAAGGTGACTGAATAATGCGTTGGTGTTTTTTGAGGAAGGAGCTTATTCTGCAACATCTTCTTACGTATTTTTGTTCACACCTTGAATATGCGTATATATAAATGTCCAGTACTCTATACACATAACTCTTAGGTCCATCAGCTTCAGCTTTGTTCACATAAGAACAATTTTTTTCCAGCCTGAGCCTATCTTTAACTGAGATAGAAAGTATCATTCTTTTTCTCACAAAATGCTTCATTAAAAGTATGCATTTCCTGTAAGCCTTTGCACTTACAGAAGGTTTTCTTCCCTAGAAGAATTAAAACAATCCACACATGGATATAGAGCCTATTATTTTCCCAGCAGGATGTTAAAACTCTTGCAGAGCCAGAACACTTATGAAAACCGTACAGGTGAACGAGCTGCAGCTCAAATAACCACAGGTCAGCACTTGATCTCCAACCTGTACATTTTTCCCCTTCAAAGAAGCTTTGCTGCCGAGACCTGGACTCTTTACAGTGCAAATGGCTGTTTTACTCAGTGATCAGAAACCAGTAGAAAGCTCAACTTAAAGCAGGCACAGATTCTGCCTGCATCGCAAACCTGCTCTAAAAGTATGGTCTGGCTGCTGCTGCAATTTTTTAGACTAAGTGATTTTTGATACCACCCTCTCTGCCTAAGAAGATTCCGTTACTGTGTTTTGAAAGGCAGAAAAAGAAAGTCAGGTCTATCAGTATTAAAAGATATTTCTCAGTGCAGGGGAGGATTTGGTAAATTGGTTAACCTACTTGTATCATGAGTTATTCATGATGGTAGAGTATATTGAGAAAACCTCGTAACTCGTATTTCTTGCTTCTACTCCTCTGTGGATTTTTTTTCCCAACCATATAAGTATAGACTAATATCTAAAATGAAAACAGCAGTGATGGTGATTTTAAACTGATATTTCAGAATGTGAAAGCTAGATTGTAGTATTTGTGTGTTTATGAATAAATTAGCGTAGAGTGATCACTTTTACCAGATTAGCTTAACTCTGAAACATCATGCTATCTTCATAAACAACTTTTTCATTAAGGGTTTGATTCAGTATAGTAATTGAACAGGATTGTAATATTATGTGAATATTGTCATTATTGTCATTAAAACTGCTAAAAATCAAATGTGTTAAATTATAATACCTACTGTTGAAAAATAAACCCCAAACAAATGGTACTGCGTGCTTATATTGCATTTGGCACTTAAGTAATCTATATTAGATGCTATTTTGATGCCCTGTTAATTTAAGATGGGGTAATCCATGTTAGCTGTTATACTCGGGAAGCAACTTTGTTGTGCTGCATGTTCGTCCCTTTTTGCTGAACTTGGATTTTCTCCACCTTGCTATTTCATTCTTCTTTGTTTGCAGTTAATGGTTGTCAAGTGATTTGCCTTCCTCACAGCTGACTGTGCTGCTTACAATGCCCATGGATAGTAAATGTTTTCATAGCTTTTTCTCTTTTTATTCTGTAGTAGGTGTCAGCTTTCTAATTTCATTTATTTATATCGTGATGCTAGGATAAATGAGAAATGTCTCTAAACCCTCTCTTCTCCAGTTTATAAAACAACTGATAATGTTCAGAACAGTTCTTTTACATGTGGCTTATTTCAGACATAAAGAATTTCACTGACTTTTTCATTCAGAGTCTGAAGCTAGCATCTTCTGAATGAGGCAAAGCACAGCTTGAACTAGGGATGCCAAGTTCTATGTGTTTCTGATAATACAGGATGTTCTCTTTTTTTTGTTTGTTTTACTTGAATGGTTTGTGAGGAAAAAGAAGAAAACTGTATTTAGCAAAGATCTGAGGTAGCTTGTCAACCTGTGGCACTGAAATGCAGTATTCAGATCTGTGGATGCTGTGAACACCTTTATCAATCTATTGATGAAGGCCTGTGGGAATTTAACAGTTTTAAACAAGTGTTTTAAGGGAGAGATTCCAGAGTCCTTTATATGTATTATTTTCTTTTTGTTCTGAGCAACTGAAAGATAAAGCAGCATAAAAGATTTTTTTTAATTTATATTTTTAAATGAAAGATGAGTTTTACAGGATACCCATTACAATATGAAATAATAAATGATAAAAGGTTTTCTTTAATGGGAAGTAAAAATGTCATGACATCACCACAATATATTGCAGAACAGGAAGAAGAACAGCTCTTGCACAGCATGCTGATAAGCAGTGCTGCTGTCTTTTTCTCCTGTAGGAATGAAGAATGGGTTTTCTCTTTCTCATATTTTGTTACATATATACACACACACAAGGGTACGTATTGCAAAAGCAGGTTTTTCATCAGGAATGCCTGAGAGCTTCAGTAACGGGCTGTAAACTGTTGAAATTTGTTCATTAGAAGTTCACAGTCTGTTGACCTTTTTTCCTTAATGTATTGTATTAAGTCCATTTCTTATCTCTGTTTTGCATGACAGATTGTTTAGCATAGTTCTTGTATAGAAGGGTGGCATTGAGTGTCACAAAGACCTTGTTTAGCACTTGCAGACACAAGCAGAAAGTGTTTGAAAATATTGCTGTGCTCTCTAGTGGATAATTTAGTTACAAGTGTCTAGGAAATTAATATCAACAGCAGTTATAAATATATATATTTCACTTACAGTAAGAAAAGAGAGACCTTCACCAATAGAAGAGCTCTGGGGAAATGTAGGAGTGTATCTGTATGGAACAGCTCACAGATTTTGGTACATGTACTTCATTTTTGCCATATTTAGAGAGTCTATCTTCTGCAGCAGTTTATTTTAAAGACTGATTTTCAGTCATAGAGGCAGCAAGAGGATTTTGTTGTCAGCCTATCTCGGATCGTGAGAGATACCTCCTATTAGATGCCTCCTCCCTCCCTGCCTCTAAAGCTGTCTTTTTCTAGAAGCTGTTATAAAGCAGATTTTCAAATACACTTACCTTATATTGACCAGCATAACCCAAAAGTTTGGGTTTATTAGTTTTCTTTTCAGTGAGAACTTGTAATTAATTCAGTAAATTGCTGTATTTCCTTATCAGCTAAAGTCATGCGAGGTGCAGTGTAAGGTTTTCAAGAGGTGAGTGAAATATAAAATTATATGCCTTGTATCTTTAAATCTTCGTGATTTAATCGGTTTGTTTTCCAAGGTCAGTTTGTTCTGATAGTATTTCTACATCTGCCAACCACTGAATGGGATTTTCTTACTGCAATCTGTAATCTTCCCTCTGTTCTCCGCTTTCTGCTGTCCTGTGAACCCTTGTGAGGAGCTGTAGGGATTGGCACAATAATCACTTCAGTGGCATTTCTATCTCTACACTCGGTGAAAACTCAGCTATGATGGTTATTATTTTTTCATTCCATGGAATCACAGTGAACAGCGTTTACCACGTAGTCTGTACTACTGTTCCCTTTCAGATTAGGAAGTGAAGCTGTATTTGGTCCTTGTGTCTCTATTCTTATTTCCTTTAGTCTATTCAAATCTTTGTACTCTGGTCTGTTTTTCAGTCTTTAAGCAATTATTTTCTAACTCTTCTCTTGCCAGCTCAACAACTGTCACTGGTGGTATCATGCAGACTTCACAGATAGTTCAGTGGCAGTTTACACTGTGACTTAAACTGTAATTCCAATTGTTATCTCCTTTTCTTGGCCCAAGAGTCAATCTGGATTGAAGACATGCCATTTTTGCTTATTTGAGTCAATTCCAGTCGCACTGAATTTATTGAGCTTCTTATTATTTGCAGGTTTATAGACTAGAATTGGCACAACTGAAAACGTCTTCCCTGGGAGAACTTTGTTTACAGTGTTCTGATATCTCTACCTAGTAGATTAGCTTCTTTCTTGTGGGTCCAGAATAAATGTGTATAAAAATGCCTAGAATGGTGAATCATTTTTCTAATGACCATATAATGAGAGCGGCAGATTTAAACAAAACAAAACAAAACCAAAAAAACCCACCCCCAAATAAAAAACAAATCCAAAAACCAAACATCATCCTGTCCAGTTTTGCAAGACAAAACAATTGGTTCATTCTTCATTGTAGCTGGTATTCCATCTTCTACTGTCTTGTGCTCAACTAAAAGCCTATGAAGACTTTTCCTCTTGTTTCACTGAGCGTTTTCACAAAATTCTAAGTTCTGCTTTCACTTGGTACTGCAGAAATGTAGCCATCTACCTGTCTGTCTGTCTTTGCTCACAGGTCGCTGGATAGTAGTTCAGTTGTTACTGGGTTGTGCCCATGCACTTGGTCTTGATAGTATAATGGTATATGATTTATCAAGAGAATTAAATCGTGCTATATTTTCTGAGCTCTGAGATTCTAGATTTGGAGTAGATTTAGAAAGCTCTATCTTTTCAAGTTCCCCTTCATACATGTGCCAGACATTTACCGTTCCAGATGATTCAGTTATGACTGTTCAGATATCTTTTTTTTCCTTCTTTCTGTTCTGTAACTATTAAAAAAAAAAGAAAAAGGAAACAAGTCAGAGACTCTAGTTAATCTAGTTTTGCATTTTCTTTTCTTTTCTTTGATTTTGGCACTTGTATAAGATTTAATTTAGTTTCAGGTTTCATGCCAGATTTCAAGGTGATGATGAGCTGTAATTTTACCCATGTTGTTTCACACATTCATTACAACAATATTAATTCTATGATTTCCATAAATACTACATAGCTTTATAGGATAAAACCCAGTGCTCATACATTTTATTTGCTTGGGGTAATGCATAGTTGTGAAAATGTAAACAAACAAATACAGAAGATGCTGTTCTCTTGAAATATTGGTATGTCTTGTAAGGATACAGATGGAGCAGCCACCTAAAAAATCTTGAAAGGGATATGTTGAGAAATCTGCATAGTAGGTGTGACACTTGTAAGAGAAAGACATGTCCATCATGAAGAGCAGCTAAATTCACTGTGTGAGTGTTAGACCGGCAAGAATAAAACTACCAGAGCAGAGTTGATGTGATGGTCAACTCTTTTTCTAGATGTGTATGTTAATAAAAATAGATGAATCTTTAAGTGGTGTAGTGTTCCAAAAATCATTCTATTCTGCCTTCAAGTTTAATTAGTGAAATCATCCAAAACCCACAGTTCTTAGTATAATACAAAAAAGACTTAATGATGTGTGATGACTCATAAGAATACAGGAAATTCTTATCTTTTGTAAATTAGGCATTACTCTTCCCATTTTATTGATGGATAATGCCACCTTATTGTCAAAGCGTTGGTAGTCAGAGCCTTCCAACCTGTTTTTAAACAACTGATCTGAACAACTTCTGCAGAAAATATTACTGGCCATTTTTTTGGACACTGAAATTTTACTAAATTTCTGTTGCTTTTGTATTTTCCAAGTGATCACAGTGTGCTGTACTGGCTTGCCTATTAAGGATATTAAATATGTGTGTGTAATAAATATGTAAGTAGTGTTTACTCAGTGCAGCAGATGTTCAGGAAGAGAGAAGTAATTTGAACCGTGTAATGCAGTACACAAGATGGTAACCATTTTCCTTTCCTCTCCATCCCTCTCTTGCCAGTTTGCTCTTGCTGCAACATTAACTCAAGCCTAGCAATAGACTTCTGGGAAACTGTTCTCTTCACTGCTTGGTTCTCTCAGCGCCTGTCCTCACCCCATTTCCTTAGTGCTGTATCTCTTACCTTTTGTGCTAGCTTCATTAAGCTCTCTAGGGCACTGAGGGCTATGTGGATTCTCATTGCTTGTCCATTAACAAGTTCACACCTCAAAATTATAGACATTCCTCCCACTTGCCACCATTTCGCTACTCAAACCAGATTTCCTCCAAATGAATCTTATTTACCAAAATCCTAACATACCATCTTTACCATCTATTCTGTCTCCTTCATAAGGGCTCAGGTAAATAAAATTCTTAATTCTTATATGGAAAGGCAGAGAAAAGGATTGCAGGGAATGACTTTTTAGAAATTCAGTAGAAAGCTCTGTTTTCTGCTGCCACAGGTTCCAGGTCAGTTTGACTCTGCAAATCATACATGAATGGTAGCATCATGTCAAAGTGGTTGAATTTGTGGCAAGGAATTAGTAGCTTCTGTACTCTCAATTTGATGTGAGTTGTTAGCAGCGACAGAATCCAGGATCTTCAGCCCCATGCTGACAGGCAGTCCTGTATCCCCTTGTGTTCAGGCCCTCCACGCACGGTGGAGATACAGCCTGTTCGAACGGGTATCATGCAGTGACTTATGACTCCTGCCTTCAGGTAAGGAAAGAAGCAGAGCATCCTGCATCTGGACACCAGCTTCCCAGGACAGCTGGTGGAATAATGGTGAAACGTATTCCTTTAAAAAGCCCCTAAAAATGTATTAGTTTGGGAACCTTTCTGTGATTTTTTTTTTTTTAATGTAAAAAGTATGAACATCACACATAAAAATATATTTATTTATATATAAGGATAATCTCCCAAATCTCTCTATTCTTTCTTTCTGACTTTCCATTAGAGTGAGATATGCCATACTTAACCTTTGAGTAATATTTTATTACAATATGATATAAAATTAACTTCAGTTTTATTATTACTGTAATTTTAATGCAAGATTTTATATCCACGAATTAATTTTATACCATTGAAATCAAATGTGGAATATGTTGCCCTGATTTTTTGCTATTTTCCTTCTCTGTTGTTAAGTGTGAGTGCCATTTGGTTTTCCAGGTAAAATTAACACTTAAGTCTGAAATGGTATAAAACTACTGTTATTTCCTCAGTGGTGGGATTGAGGGTTTTCTGGGAAGAGAAGTAAGCAAAGGCCATGAAATTATCTGAACCTCAGAACATACTAGAAGTTGGTGGCATTTGGTAGGAACAATAACTGTAAAATCAGGAGGGGAGAAATAGTGATACTAGAATGAAATAATAGTGCTGACATTCCACGTGGTTTTAAAAAGTCTGGTCTCTCTGGAAAAACATTTTTGGTAGAAGTTAGTGCCTGGAGCAGGAACAGGAGCATAATATCATCACAAAAGTGTAACTTGGTGTTTCCTCCTTTGGAAGAATGTCTTTCCTTTAGTGGCATCTTTAGCTCTGTGCTAGACTCAGCAGAACAACCAGACTCTGAGTCTGGGAAACACCTTACCAACATTTGCTGTTGCTTTGTGCTTTGGAAGTATTCAAACAGTGGAATGAGAGCTCTGCTTACTAAATAAAAAAATAAAAAATGTTTTGGTCCACTTAGAAAAAAAAAAAAAAAAGTACATCAAGCTTCATTGTGGTTTTGTTGTTTGTTTGGGTTTTTTTAAATGAAAACCCAAATAAAAAGTGGTCAGAGATAAAACCTCAAAAGTTGTGAGTATCTACACTTTAGGTGACCTCAGAGCAGTTGTTCCTCAGGAAAAAATGAATTCCCCTAATTCCAATGTTCTAACTTACCTCTAAAAAGAATCCACAATAGAACCCCATCTGTGCATTTTTCCACTACTCGGTAATCAACAAGACATAAAGATAACCTGAGCCAGAGAGTTTAACCAGAAGTGAAAAATCAAGCAATGCATCCTGTCCCTCATGCTTGTTCAGAGTGTATTTTCCTTTAGAAAATTCTTTCATGTTTCAGTGTGATATCAGAGAGAGATAATGATCTGATGAGTAGGAGCAGTGAAGAAAGACTCTCATTCAATAAATTTGCTCAAAATGCAAGCAAGGGAAATAATACATTGTCTGGTACAGCTGGTCAATTACATATACAGTGTTCAAATAATTTCAAAGCTTATCCTATACACAGATATTTGGGTTAGAGTATAGCATACCAGAAATGAAATGATGTTTATATGTATTTACTGGGATTTATGACAGGGAAAAGAATTGAGTTTTACTTCAAATCTTATTCTGAAATCTCATACTAAATCTGCTTACAATGAAATCTATCCTACTAATGCTGAGCTCAGAATAACAATAATTCTTGGAGAAGAATTTTATCTTAAAATCAAAGCTACCCATAAAGCATTTTTATAAATAGAATATTGAGCTTCAATAAGAGTTTAAAAATCTGGTAAGTTCTTTTTTTTCTATAGTTCAAAAGAGAAAAACATCACTTTTTTCATTGTGAACGTTCCATTATATATTGTGTTGTCTGCTGTGATGGCATATATTGATGTGGTCAATGTAGCCAAATAGGTACTCTACAGTTTAGCTAAAAATACATAGTAAATATTGACTCCTGAGAAGCTTGTACTACTTCTCAAATATGACTTAAATGACTCAGATTGCTGTTTGTTTTTTTTTTTTTCCATTTTAT
Organism: Megaceryle maxima; assembly: GCA_024605025.1. NCBI lineage: Eukaryota > Metazoa > Chordata > Aves > Coraciiformes > Cerylidae > Megaceryle > Megaceryle maxima. Next base: position 10,758 of record JANHGN010021267.1, on the reverse strand, counting down.
TTTAGTTTTTTTATGTCGACACACTGTATGACAGCGGCAACAGCAAGAAATGTCCCCTTCAGTACAGGCATAATTTAAAGTTTTGTGTTTGTCAGAACCAGAAATATTTTGCCATGTCAGTGTTTTGTCCTTTTTCTAAAATCTTTTCATGATATTTTACTTGCTAAGACCGTGCTGTATGGCAGCTGTGCCGTGGATGTGTCTTATACGCAGGTCGGAAAAAAAAACTTGTCTGGAAATCTCCAGATCTATTAGGTGACTTGGAGTGCCATCATCCAATTAGTATTTATCTCCTTTACAGGGTAATTTATCAGAAAATACTTCTTTTTGCAAAATTATATATGTAATTATATAAGCATTTGGATAATTATATGTGTATTTTAGTTATTCAGTACATTTAATTATGCTTTGTTATGAACTGTTTACAGCAGTTGTCACTGGAGGGGGAGAGAAGAGAGAGAGGGCAAATGGAGCCAAATGTGGAGTAAAACCAAGGGAAATCTCATATTAAAGATTCACCGATGAGTCTTTGCAGACTTTATGCAAATCCAGTGGGTATTTTGTGAAAGTGTTAATGAGTGTCACATCCTGATTACTGCAGATTTCCCCTTACATTTCCAGCCTTACCAAATCCAATTGAAACTGCTAAAATTAACACCATAAGTCCACAACAGTTTGTCAGAAAAATGTGTGAAATATTTTAAAAAATATCATGCCCTAATTGTTCTTGGAAATAGTACATATAGATGTTGATATAAAATATCCTGTATACAGTCCCTAACGGATGACAAACTTAACATTGGTCCCTGTAAATCCTTCTGAAGGACCATCTCTTTCTGAGGTATTTTTTTGCATCTCTAAAGAGAAAGCCACACAATATACCTTTTCTAGCACAAGGCCCCTGTTAGGAAGCTACTTGTTTACCAAGAGCTACTGGGAGCAGCCCGTTTTGGCACAGCTCATGCTGGTCCTTCTGTTTTGTGTGAGGTGTGGCCTGTGATGTATGAAGTGACTCCAGACACATTGATTTAATATCAAATATTTCAAAGAATGGAAAGTAAAAAAGTAAGTAAACTTCAAAAATATTTCTAGATCTATATAAATCAATCGATTAGTAAGTTTCTGTTCACTTACATAGTTACGTTCAGGATTTTGAGCACTTCAACGTGCCTGTCTCCCTGTTAGCTTTGCTTTTTTGTTGTGTGGGCAATCTCTCCTCTGAACCCATCTTGCAGCTTTTGCTGCTTTTTGAATTTTTGAGACAATTCTACGTTCCCTTTCTCTCTTTTTACTCAGTCTGGAAAACCCATTCTGTCTTTAGAACTAGTCCAAGAAAGCACTTGGAACTCATGAAGATATCTTCAATGTGTAAACATTTGAGGGGAGGGAGTTTTTCATAACAGCACTTTGGGATGCCACTGGTACGAAGGCATCTGGATATGATAGCAGGCAGTCGGTTATGTATCTTTTATTTAGCCTGTCTTTATCTGCCAACTTACTGTGTGCTGTTAATATAATTCTGGATGACTGCATATATGACAAGTCATGACCATAATGAGCCTGTTTATTTCATGGTATGTGGTGGCATCATTCATTTGCACATTAAAAGAAACTTTGCTGGAAGAAGACAAATTTGAGGCTACAAAAGCTTTGTGATTATTGTAATGCTAATCTGTATTCAATCCCTTATAAAAAGTGTCACATCTCAAATACTTTAAAAAATTAATTAGTCAACTCTGTTGTGCCACAGCTGAGCAGAAGCAAGTGGTTGCTTGCATACACAAGCTGTGACATTCTCTGTGCCAACATGACTTGAAAGGAGCAAAGGTCCACAGGAACTGGACTGGAGGTGGTCCCGTCCTCTTCCTTCTGCCTGATAGTGTGCAAGGTTATGGAATTTCTCTGGTGGGGTTCTATTAAATGATGACAGTATGTTTCAAGTATGTCAAGTAACAATCCCTACAGTAGTTTACATCCTGTATTCAGAAAGATACTTAAATCTTCACACACATTTTGGTAGGGAGCATATACCGTGAATCTAACATTAGTGACAAAAGTATCTTTAGGATGTTTTGCAGTCTGGAGAGCAACTGGAAATGTAAATAAGTTGAGTAAAAATAAATAACAGCTGCTTACTTGTCATTAACTGAGAATGAAAGATATGCTTTTACCCAGTTTCTCAGACAGAATTGTCTCCATATGTCTCCAGATTTGCATAGGAGGGCTGTTTCTTTGCCCACTCTCTGGGCCAGAAATTTTCTTGAGATCGCTAAAATTTTGCCTGTCTTTTTTTTTTTTTTTTTTTCCCCCCCCCCCATGAGAACATTGCCTGTATGTACAGGCAACATGTCAGACTCACACGTGTTTCGTGGGGTTGTGGTCACTGTGCTTTACTTAGGAAGTAAAGGTGGAGTGAAAGATCCAAATCAAGACTCCTCTGAGTGTATGTGTCTCAAAGGATGACAGGCAGAGGCCTCAGTGGCCACTCAGTGACTTCCAGTTATGGTCATGGGACTGGAAAATGTTTTCTATTGACTCTATTTGATGTTAGGAGTAGCATTCTGAGGTCCTGATCTGTGGAATAGGCTGTGGTTTATAATTATGAAGATATACGTTGCACATAATGATCTACAGTGGCAAGTGATTGCACTTCCAGGGTGTTGTAGATATTCTCCTTTGTGTTTTTACATTCCCCTTGCACTGGTATGGTGAGCATTGTCCTATCTGTATTTCCTGGTCGTGTGGCTCTTCAGACAAATTAACCTTTTGTGGTTTTACCGAGGAAACTATTTGCAATAACACTTAGTGAAGTTAAAAAAACAAAACAAAACAGACCTTTTGAATTCACAATACAGAAAAAAAAGTTGTGTTTTCTAAATGTTACTAAACAAAGAATTGTAATTTCTTTGTGAATAACATCTAAAAGCAGATCCAGATCACCTTTGAAAGGAATATAGAGGTGTTAACAGTCCATGTTGCAGCCTTTAACTAGTAATCCTTGCATAGAAAGGTATATTTGATAGCCTTAAAGCAAATGCTTCTGATAGCTTTTTTTTCCTTGTGTGTGTGTGTGTGTGCTTTCCTTATACTTGAGAAAAATGAGATGCATATTTTTTCCTTGATCTAATTCATCTCAGAAACTTTGCTTTATGTTAGGTCTTTGGATAAGTAGTTTTTGAATGTGACCTCCTAAGCAGCAAAAAACCCACTGTCTTGTGGAATATGCATTTTGGGCACTTGTTAGGGGAGTGAATAAAGGGATGACTTGTTATTTTTATGACAATATTCATAGCATTTCTGCAATAAACTTCTTTTGCAGCAGAGTTTGAACTAACATTTATTAGATCCATGCTAGTTCAGTTGCATCAAAGTTGTGGAGAAATTTTATTGATGGTGCTTGATTTCTTACCCTTGTTTCCACATAAAATTAGGCATGATTTGGTTGTATTGATAGCAGATAAAATTTTGCATTTAGTGTTTTGTAAAGTTTTGCATTTAGGATTATAGTTAAAATGCAAAAGTGCGCGTCTTTGGACACTTAGACCACAGAAGTTAACTTCATTTGTAAACTACTGTAATTGTATGTATAGCCTAAACAGTGCTAGAACATTTGAGAGAGATTACTGATACCAATTGCAATTTACTTCCTTGAAAAAGATACCACCAACTAATAATACAGAAAGATGCCTTTCAATGGGTATATTCACATTTACAAGTTCTTTATAGATACCTTTTGTGAGCAGGGGGCTACAGAACAAATACGGATATTTTGACTATGTACAAAAATAATTGTAATACACCTCGTCCTTTACCTCACTGCTCCGTTTGAACATCCCATATGTAAGTCTGTTGCTAAATTAAGTTATTTTTGTGTACTTCTGTAATTAGTCTCCTTGTAAAGTTAGCTATACTGTAGATGGTTGCAGGATCCATCCCCTGGAGAACATTTTAAGTTCTGCTTTATTTCTTTTGATAGTTTGGGTTTAAAATTCCCTATAATTTAGATTATCTCCAAAAGATTAGATTTAGCATCTGTGTAACATTATGAATTCTCAGATTTAGGTTTCCTTGAGGTTCAATTGCCTTGTTAGGATTGTGACACATGATTGATGTTATGTTTCTTAACATGTCGGTCATCTCCCTTAGACTCACACACTGTAACTATAAACCATTTTGGAATAAATCTGCAGCATGTTTATCATATATAAATTGCATGATACTTTTCCATCTGAATATGCTTCATTAGGCTTACCTTCTGTAATACTGCTGGATCATTAGACAGCATGTAGAAAAAAAATAATTTCAGCAGTTATCTGTCAGGCATAGAGAGCCCCCGTGTGTTTGACATATAAATGCATTAAAGATTAAGCCACATTTCACTGTCCTCTGTAAAAAGTATTTTCAGAACTGCGCAGGTGCAGAATTACCTTCTGCTTGAGATGCTGCTTTGGGATTTTTCCAGACTTCATTTTCCTTCAAAGATTGTGTTGCTTTTTAATAGTTACCGTAGCACAGAAACTTAGTTCAAGAAATTAAGACGAAACCAATTACACACTGAATATTTTGAGCTGGAAGCTTTCAAGTATGACACACATACCTTTGGATCTAAAAAAACCCTTACAAGCCACACCATTAACTAAAAGGCACCTACGTTACAATTACCTACTTTGGTCTGTTTCTCTGTCAAGTAGTTTTCTGTGTAAAGTGGAAAATCCAGAGGAAAAATAGTCCCTTTTGTTAAGGAGAAAAGAATGGAAGGACTTCCATAATAAACAGCTCAATTTATTTCAATCTGCTGATGTAACCTGAGATATCATGTGATGACACCCTCCTGTACTGTTCGAGAAATTATTTGAAAATATTTCTTTGAAAATCTCAAGTAAAAAAGATAGAAATTTGGAATTACAGAAACATCAATAGCCACTGCCATCATGGGAGCATTTCAGTTAATTACTGTCTGTCCCTTCAAGTATAGTGGGAAGCACAAAGGTTAGAGAAGTGCCTTCCCCACGATAGCACGTATGTGCGTAAGAAAGTCGTGACAAGGATCTCTAGTAGCTGACCCATAGCAGAAGCTTGTTCTTCCCCGTTTCATTTTCTCACCCAAGCTTTTGCTTATGGCTCAGATCACAGGGAATTTAACTCATGGTCCTGGTGTTGCTCCATAAACATTGTTGCTCCGGTGAGTATTGTTCCACACAAAGAGGCTGAAGTATCCATGCTGGGATGGCATCCCATGTAAGGTTCTGCTGCAAACCCCTGTACAATGATTCAAGGACAAGCAGTGGCATCATTTGACCATTAGAGGATTTAAAGAATTTTATCTCATGCTCATATGTGAGGTAGAAGTAACAATCAGAAGACCAGAATTATTCACTGTTTAGAGAGAGTGGTAAAAATGAATGTATAAATGTGCACAGGTTTTTTTCTCAAGTTAATTCTGTTGACTGTAATAGGACTTTGCTACTCTCTCTTTTTATAAGTTGGATATAGGTAGAAATTTGGACTATTATTTTGATTGATCATCTGATCGTTGTAACAACTTTGTGAATGAAGCAGCTAGTTCTGCAGCAGTATGTTCTTTGCCAGTGCTTCCCCCCTCATATTTATTGCTAATGAGATAATTTATTAGTTTAAACTCTTTTTCATTACTTGAATAAAGAATTGCAGTCCCTGAAGAACAGCACTGAGTACCACATGTAGCATCTGCCAGAATTGCCAGTCCTCTGATTGAATGACCATATGTGCTGCAAAGGCTCAAAACAACAGGCCAGAGGTAACAGTAGCGTTTCTTGACTGCTTTAACTCCAAGTGACCTTGCCCTGGACAGGGTATTTCTGTAAATTTGCAGTGGTAATTCCTGCTGGTGCCATTTTAATGTAATTCTGAGCTTAATAAATAATAAGAATGGACAGAGATCGAAATCAGATTTAAATTACCGAACTGTAAACCAACCCCTAGTATTTTGTTGATTGTAAATGATCAGAGATGGTGTTTTGGTAGCCCCTTTTGGTTCATTCATGTTTAGGCATACAAGGTGGTTTAATGGGAATTTCTAGTATTTCAGTGGTTTAGTGCTCGGAAACATATTAACTCTGGCTTAGCAGTCAGTGCTTGTTCGTTTTCAGAGCACTGTAGGGTCATTAATCATCAGACCCCTCCTGAGAAGTAAGAGATAGAAGATAGGCAGTGTAAGTATTATTATTCTAATTTTACAAGTGGGAAAACTGAGGAGATGAATAATTTGGTGACGGCCACACAGTAAGCCAATGTGAGCTCTGAGATTTGTTTTGGCTATTAGCCCAGTGGTCAGGCCAGCCCTTGCAGCATTCTACTTTTTAAATCATTCACTTAGGCCTTATTATTATCATGATGTCTTAATTGTCCCATAGTCTGTCTAGGTAGATAGTTTTCCCCTGAGGTGATAAGGTGAGCATGACTACAATAGAAACTTCAAAACAAGGAAAACCTTAGGAAATCAGAATCTAATATTATTTTGTATCTTTCCACTTTTCATAGAACACAATTAAACCATGTCCCTCCAGTTCTGCCAAAAACGGGTGTCAATCCTCTGATCTGTATATGCAAAAAGGAAATGATCAGTAGAAATTACATTTTTAGACATCAGTTTGGTATTCTTTTTGCTTGCAGAATAATAAATATTGAAAGATGTTTTACTGTCTTTTCATTACTTTTGAGAATCAGTACGTGTGGTATGAAAAAACATTTTATAGAATGGCAGGAGACCTCTGAGTAGCATCTGTAGAAGTTTTCACTTTAGTGTAAGTGGTTATTTACAGTTCCTAACTCCGGTAGCATAAGTAGATTAAAATAACTGTCTTTGGTAGGGTATAAGCAATGCTTTTGCATAGTGAAAGATGTCAGGTTTTACTGTCTGTCTGGAACAAAGAGATTTTTTTGGTTTTTTCTTTCTCTGCTCCACAAAAGGGTTAATTGCTACCATCTCTTCTGGAGTATGTTTAGGTTTTGCTTCGGTTCTAGTCAATCTTTGTCTTCAAAATAATGTATTCTGCAGTGTTGTTATTTTTCAACAAATTCAGAATTTCACATGAAATTAATCATCATTTAATCAAAATGTGAACCATTTTTGTTAAATATTGGTCGAATATTGTGGTGAGATATTCTATATAACAAGATGCTAACCATTTGCTTTGCATAGGATCAATGAAAACAGCGAAGCCCTGCAAACTTTAGCTCCCTGTGTAATGTTTTGGTAAATAGCTAATATTTAATAGATACTTTCAGACATTCCCCAAATGGATTACTGAACGTAATCTGTTCTCCACTGCCCACCTTCCTTTCCCGCAAGGCCGTGTGTTTTTTAGCTAAGCTACTGTGGAACTGCTCTTATCTCCAAATAAAATGACTTTGTTGAATGCACAGCCTGCGAAGCCTATCAGGGATACAGCGAGGGGAAATAAAAAACGGTACAGACGGGCTTTAGCGTCTGGTAGCTGTATGTAGAGCGCAGCATATTGAAAGTCATAAATACTGTCCCACAGACATTTTGAATAATGTAGGTATGGCGTAAGTAATTGGAAGCGCTCACATTCTGCCTTCAGACATGTCATTGCTCGGGAGTTAGAACCGGTTGTCAAGCGTGGACTCGGAGGACTGTACAAGGTGCCCTACTCTGTCATGTGGTCCATATTTAATGCCTGAAGGGACACGGAAGGCACCCGTGCGGCGGGAGCCGGCGGGGAGGGCGCGGGGCTGCCGAGCCCGGGCACAGCGGGGCTGGAGGGGGGAGCGGCGGGGAGCGAGGTGCCGGCTGCCCCGCGGGGCTGGCCCCGGCACCCGGGACTGCTTTGCCCGGCTCCGCGCTGCCGTGCGTAGCTCTCCGGCGTGCCCGTGGCGGATGCTGTCGCTGGCGGGGCCGGGCGCTGGAGGTGTGCGTGCCTCCGGGCCGGGCAGCGAGGCACCGGCCGCCCGTGCCCAGCGCTCCTCTCGGCTCCTCCCGGCGCGGCCGCGGGACGCACCTCGCAGCCGACAATGAAATCTGGGCAGCTAACTGCAGGCGTGGGAGATGCCCTTCAGGTAAGGCAGAGCGGCTTGGAAAGAATTTAAGCGGGGCGGGAGATGGGGGGAGGAAAGGGGAGCCGGCCTTTGCTGGCGGCGGAGTGCGACCCGGAGCCCCTGGCTGCGAGGCGATGGTGAGGAGAGGGGGCGGGGGGGCGACTTGACATGTTTGGCTGCTGTTGTTGCATAGCCGCCGTCAGTGATTTCCCAACGTGAATGCGGCGAGGTTAGTGTGTGCGTGGAGCTCCGGGCTGGGGGGTGCGAGCCGCTGGTGGGGTGAAATGCAGCCAGGAGCGGTGGCAGAGCCATGGCCGTGGGCTGGCCGTTCGGCGGCGGGGTGTCGGATGGAAACGTACCGGACTGACTTGGGGCTGCACTTCATCTGCATGTTAAATTAATCTGCGCATATATTTCTGGCCGTGTTTATGTGTGTGCATGGGTTTGTTCGTGTGAGTACATGAATGCATGTGACGCTTACAGAAAATAAGATGCGGGGGGATTATTTGTCCTTCCTCAGTGACTGGCTGAAGTTTATGTGAACTTCATCTTCAAAGAGCTGCTTAACTTTCTTTTGATGGGATATATATTAGCATTTATATGAAATACAGCAGGAATCTCATTAGGAACGGTTTTGTCAGATGAATTATCGCCTTTTACTAGGCAGTTTACAGGATTCCTGATCAAACCGGTTGCTTCTTTAACTTCAGGGTACCTGTATATTATCAGCAGAATATCACGATGTTAGAAAACACAATTTATATGAGAATTTTCAAGTTTTATTACTGTACTTGTTTAAATACATGGGATAAAACAACAACAACAACATTTTCTCAACAAATACAATTTAAACGTGCAGATAAATTTGCCCAACAAGCCATGTATGTATGTATACATTTTAAAAAGCAGAAATAGACTATAAAATACTGGGATGTAGAAATGCGGATCGGTTGCCAGATGGATATAATTGCAGAGTAATTTAAATATTTTGAATTACGGTAGCAATTTTGTTTCTTTATAAAAGCCCACGCACTTTAAAGTGCGGAAGAAAGGGAGAGGGGAGAGGGAAAAGTGGGGTTTGCTAGCTTTTAAGAAAGGAATCTCTTCCATAATCTAATAGGAGTTTCATATTTTTAAAAGACATGCTGTCACATGTAGGAGGCTATGGCACAGTACGGTCATGGAATACTGGCTCGGTGAATTTTGGACAGTAAGGGTTGGGTTAGCAGCTTAGGCACCATAAAATCACATTGCTTTCAGGACCATACATTAGATTCCACCTCAGATATTTTTATTTAGATGGATATTTGGGAATTTAGTAAGATCTTATATTTGTCAGTTCAGTAGTGATAAGTAATGAGGTCTTAATACAGAAGTAGTTAGGATTTGTTTAAGTGTTAAATAAAAACTTCACAATTATTTTTGCTAATGAAATATTTTTTTATATTTGGCTTATGTACAGTACCTTGGTTTCATATGTATTTCTAAAGTGAAGCAGTAGACATGTATGAAGTTTGACTCTCTTGACACTCTTCATAAATTATTGCTTTTTTTCTTACACGTTTAATCTTCACATTGTTGATCTGTTTTTTGAACGTGGAAATGAGGTTGACTTCTGAAAAGTGAGTAAAACTGTTGTTAAGTAAAGAGCGTTCCCTTGTCCGCAGCAAGAACAGCAGTGCTCTATGTAAGCACCAGTTTCATATTTGAATCATTTAATGGTAACAAAGTGGACTTTTGGGTTTGATCCCTTATAGGTGCTTCTCTGAGTGCATGTTTAGTGTCTCTGTCAATCATCAGTTTTACTTCCTTTGATCCTATCTATCGACTATGGATTTGACTATTTGTTTCCAGGTTTTTTTTTCCTAAAGCAGTACCAAATTTCTTGGTGTTTTAGATGTCTCACATTCCCATTGCCTTCTCTTTAATATGTGGGAAAGAAGTTGGTTTTAGTCGGTGCCATCTCAACATCCAAAACACTTATACCTCAGCAACTGTAATTAGAATTAATTGTATCCCTTTCCAAGCATAGCTTTAGAAAGATTGAGCTTTATGGTTTTACTTATGCCTTCATGAATAAATATTTGAGATCAGAATAGCATAACGATAGATGCATGAAAGAACTTTATTGTTATTGTTTAGCAAGGCATCATATTCAGTCTCTCTAACTTCTAGCCAAGTTACTTCAGTAGTATCTCTGTCATTGAATTGTTCAGGTTTGGGTTTTTTTGATAAAATTTTCACCTAGGTTATCAGTTCTGCTAATGAACAACAAAACTTTTCCAGGAACAAGTAATAAATTGATTTATTCTGTGATAAGACTTGTGGTATTCTAAATGCTATAAAAGGTCTAGAAAAACGTCCTTAAATATAATACTAGAAGCTTGGACTTTTCAAATTATAATGAAAACTATTATTAAGTGTCAATAATTTTATTAAGATAAATATGTTAGAAATGGCAAATGAAGCATCAAATTGGAAAGGAGAAGGAAGAGAAATGTGATTAACTCTTGCTTTTAAGTTATTGTGGCAGTAATTCTGAAAAAACACCATGAAAAGTAAACCAGAGGAAATGGTGTGGAGAGAATTTTAACCATAGAGGATTTCCAGGTTAATTTAAGCAAATTACATGCTAAGATGCTAAGAAAATTTTTTTTTTTTTTTTTTTTTTTTTAAAAAAAAGATGACTCAAACCTACCAAAGTCAAGGTTTTAGTCAACT
>JANHGN010021266.1:80838-103233 GCA_024605025.1 Megaceryle maxima | reverse complement strand
ATATATGCACACACTTTTTTTTACCACTGAAATATTCTCATTATTGTAATATCCCCCCCCAGAAAACAAAAACAAGAAAGCAAACTTGATGAAATATAAATCCTTCAGCAGCCACTCTACACTGTCATTAAATCTTTTCATAAAGTTACAATTATAATTGGAAATAGTTCACTCTCTATAGAAGAGTAACACTTTGATACTGACATGAGTCTTAATTAGACACCTATGCCCAAAGGACACTTAGGCCCAGATCCTAAATTCAAACTGAACATCTATAAAACTCTATGAAGTAACATCACTTAAACTCCTGCAACACTGAATTTATCACCTTAAGTTCCTAGAAATCTGAAAAATTCACCATTTGCACCCATGCAGAATTGTCGTAAGTAATGGCATAATTGAATAGCTTCATGCTTAACTCATTCCTAAATCAAATGTAGAGCAAGAAAATACTAGATGACACTGAATTTTAATCTGGAGAAAAAAAGACAGTGCACCCATCTCCTTTTTCCTTCTTAAAACACTAACGTACAGAGAGAGCTCCCAACCAGAAAGATGAGAAATGTATCACATTATGTCTAGGAGACACAAACCCTTACTTTCCAGGAATACTTTAATCACAATGTTAAGGTTATTTCAAGCAACAACATTCTCTTGAAATCATAGTTACATAAAAAAAAATATTCCAGATTGAGCCAGAAAGCAGGAGTGAGCATGACTCACACCATAAGTAATTAAGGACGCTGGGAAAGAGACTGGGTTCCCAGTCCTCTTCCAAGAATTGTTTCTACAATTTACGGGTTAGGGCATCTTCTCATAGGTATAAAATGTAGATTAGAAATTCTTCTGGCACATAAAGGAACTCTGAATTGCCCCATCTTGGGCAAGTGTGCTAGCCGTTAAGCTTTTGCAATAAAAGAGCAGTGTTTATCTCATTAGCATTTCAAAAAAATTGTTCTTAATCAGTGCTTTGAAAAAAGGATGGTGGACTTCCCTTCAGAAGTTTTAGAGTGAGTTCAGGCAATTCTCTGTACCCACCTAAGAAGCAACTGGGGACCAGGATTTTGGACATGGTTTGCCCCAGTGTTTCCCTGTTTGCTCTTAACATCATGCTGAGCATGTTAGCACTAGGAAGCTGCCTGATCAACACATTGTCCACTGTGAATTCTACACAGCTATGAAGAACTGGCAAATGGGCTTCCTCTTTGAACTTGGCACTAAAAATTTGTATTAGTAGTTCCAACCAAGTTTTGGTTGCAGCACATTTCAGGCTTTCATAATTTTTCTCATGGCACAACTACATCCACAAAGCAACATTCCACACGCCCGTGTGCTTCTGATAAACAAGACTTTTAGTTGTAGTTAAATTGCTACTACTTTGGAGAAAGCACAAAATCAGGACACATTACACAATTCCTACACAAATACAGAGCGCGTGTCTCTGTTAGACACTGTATTTATGTGTTACAGGAATAAAAGCTTAAGATACCCAAATCTTTTAGTAACTATGGCCCTCAAAGACCCCAAGGAGGCTTTCTTTCAGAAGTACATCAGAAGATAAACATACACCAAAACACACAACTTAAAATGCTTCATAAACTAGCAGCTCAGACTGAATCAGTATAAATTTATATCAGATTCTCCTGTGGAAGGAGGAGTCAGAGAATTAGGAGTAACAGCAGGTTTCCTGCTGGAATTGTATTTCCATTCACATTAAGACTTGCAGAAAAAAATATGCTTTAAAAAAACAAACAAAAAAAAGTCAATACACTGAACACGATTCCAGCATTCCTATCTCTACAAATAACAGAGTCCTAGAAGACCTTGATAAGAGTGACTGCAACTCCCTGCACTATTTTTGACCCACTAAATGCAGGTCCACTCCATCTGCAAAACAGAGATAGTGTTATCTTATATCATCTTTCATTTAGTGATGACAGTATGATGTGACAGAGAAGTATTACTATTTCTGTGCAACAATAATGTAATTCACAATGAGTTCAAGAGAGCAGCTTCACCTATCATGCAAATAAGTTGAAATTTCTTTCTTAGTATAATATGATGTCAAATCATAACAAAACAGTGAAGAAAGTCTGTCATTGCCTCATTGTTGAGGAAGATATTTTAAGAACAGAGATTAAAAAAAAAAAAAAGTAACTAACAATTTGAAGCCTGGAAAACTTTGGCTCCAAACTTGAAAGTTCATCTGCAGTCTCAAGAGGTCATTGCATTCTCTCCAAGCAGTAACTGGCGCCTCTATAATTTAGCATTTCTATGCAAAAACTTTAAAAAAAACCCGTCCAGCTGCAAAAGGCGAGATGATTCAATGGCATTATTCTCCCTGCACTGAGAAAACACAACAGTGCAACACTGACTTAGAGGAGAAGGAAGAGGAAAAATGCCATCGACAGTAACTTTTCTGGCTGCTCTAAGTACTTGCATATTTTAACTGCTGGCATGCAGGAGAACTCCAGTTTCTGCAACTTGTCCCTAATCAAACCATAGCATTCTCTTTCTACTATATTAATTCCCCCCCCCATCCCCCCGCCTTAAAACCAAAAAATACTACTTAAGGGTCATAAACTGATCCAGAGAATAACAACAAAATAGCACTTACATGGCTTCTTGGGACACTTCTGGCATTTATGAAAACCCCAGGAAGTACCCACGGTTCCACAGCAGTCTTCTTGCTTGGAAAGGCCAGGAAGTGCTTTGCCACACTGGAATAGTCAGGTAGAGAATACTCTGGTTAGTGATACTATACGATGCACACTTTTAATACAATGTTCTTTTCAGTCATCTTGGGTCAACCTGTTGCTGAAATACTGAAGATTCCCTGGAGCTCTCAGCTGAACTCAGAGTGTCTATGCATGCAAAGGCCTGAGTAAATTAGGTGATATTACTATCTTCCCCTGTACTAACTTGAAAAGGAGAAAGAAATGGAAAAAAACAGTATATCACAGGAATTAGTATATTTCCAAGGTAGTATCTCACCATTGGCACCCATTCCCTACCTTTTTCCTCATAAAAACATGCTTGTTCATTTTTTCAAAAGCTATAAAAATGATCTCAAATATCTTTCTAATTATTCTATAAACAAAAAGCATAACTGTGATTTCTATAGTGGTTTTCTATTTATCTATAATTTCCTATTAAAAAGCATCAACTTCCTGCCAACTCACGTTTAATGTTTATGACCGCTTACTGAAAATTGCCAGATTACGACAGATTCTGCTGCCCAGATACTGAGGAAGGTAAAACAGATAAGATGACTGAACACTAAATGAGTAATGTCTGTGTTATTTCCCGATGAAAATTAATCTTTTTGTAATTTCTAAGGTCAGTATTAATTCCCCACCCCCCCAGATCAAGAATATATTTATTATGCTTTTCATTAATAAGAATACTAATTTTTGAAAGCTTACAAGACACTAGTTATGTTCCTGACTTTTGCAATTTTCTTCCATTTTGCATGGTAAAGAAAGCTTAAATGTATTTCTGAGATGCAGATATTTAAAAATACCAAACATCTAAACCTGTCAATTAGATATTAAGTAAGCCTGTCAATTAATATTAAATGGAAGTGCACAAAGCACAAGAGAAGCACACAACAGCTGCACTTAGTAACACTTCCAAAGCAAATGCTGATACAAAGAGGCATTGCAGCAAACAATACAAATGTGCCGAAGTGTGAATTCTCAGTATGGAGTGAATAGACCTTCCCTAATCTGATTTTCCCTCCTGACTGCATATAAACCTCCGACCCAAATGCTCAGTGCCATTTAGCTTTCAGCTGCTCAAGATAACTGGTTCACGCTATAGCATAGGCTGTGGCCTTGCGGTTGCTTTCACTCCAGGTTGTAACCCAGTCACTCCACAGTGGTGATGCATGCTGAATGTACAGGCACTGACAGCTTCCTCCAACCTTCCCAAAATTTTTCCAGTGTGCTCGTAATTGTACTGACACCCATGAGTTGATGTTTCTGAAATACAGAGTCACTCTGTGTAACTTCACAGTGTGACTACTAACAGGATAGCAGGCTACCCCACAGCATCAGGGCTCTGGCTCAAGAGCGTTCCCTCTTTGCATGGAATGGGCTAGCACAGCATCATCCCAGCCATCTATCTACTCTGCCCCTTTCTCATGGATACACCCCAGACACCTGAAATATCTCAGCAACAAATTAAAAGCAGCATCAGTTCACTGTTTAAACAGCAAATGATAACATGCAACCTGCAGCAACTCAGCACTTGCTGCCTGTGAAACTCAGACATCTGTCAAGGGATATATGAGCAGCCAGGAGCATTCTCTGTCCCAGTGAAAGCTGTCATCAAACAATGCTTTTAGCACCAGGGCAACTTAGTGAAGTTACAGTGCACCACTGCACATCACCTCTCTACAGGATAGCACCACTTGTGCTTTGAGCCTCATTTTAGGGTGATACACGAACAGCATAAAGAATAGAGTGGCCAAACAGGTTAAAAGAGACTGCTCAGTTATTGTGCAACTTTTGGAGTCTATTTTCACACTGCTGTCTCCAGAGAGTCTTATGATAGTTTTCCCATATTCTGAAGGGTGAGAAACAGTCTTTGCCTGGCACTTCACAAAGGCCATCAAGATGCACAGACAAGGAAAGCTGAAGCATCTCAATTGTTTTCAAAAGTGGAACTGGCTCTTTCAACTGCCTCTAGCGAGATGATATACAGAACTTGCAATGAAGTTCCAAGAAGCTCACAAGATCTTTCAAATAGAGAGTACTCATAATGTCTTCTCCAAGTGTCTGCCCTGAAACCTTAGAAAATTCATGTTACATCTTTACACAATGCTGGTTTCTCAACCCTCATCCCAGGTGAGCATGCTCTAGGAAGGAGCATTTTACTTTATAATCACAGCTACTCAGTTTTACTTCAAAATTACAGCCACTCAATATTTTTCCTAGAGTTTGGACTGCTCCTTCAAAGACAGAGAAGCCACTTACTAAAGTCATATGCAGCAGCTGCCATTGACAGTCAGCTGAACCAATTTGCACTCAACTCTTCTCACCTTGTGCCTTCATTTTACAGCTTTCCTCTGAAAAGAAGTGGGAGGAATCAAGGCTGGTGCTGCACCTCCCCTTATGATCTCAGAAATGGAGCATTTGAGCAATGAGGCTTATTACCTAACGCTCAGTATTCCTCTGCAAGGTCACAAGCCTCAAGGACACATCCCAGCAGCTCTTGTGTCAAGGCAAGAGTCTGCTAACATGAGAGCCAACATGCTATCATGAACTGGCCTTTTTTTTTTTTTTCCTTGTTACCCAGAATAGTAAAGGTGTCATTCAACAGTAGTAAATTAAAAGCATGTAAAACAAACCAACCAAACAAAAAAACCCAAACAACAACAACAAAAAAAGGACGAGGCATGTGGACTAAAGCCCATTTTTAGTTTAGGTGTGGTGCTACAGCATTTGCACTCTACTGAAAATCATGATCTCTGTGGTCATAACTTTTTCAAATTTCCATATAAAAACCATGAGCAAAAATAAGGATGCCAAAGTCTGAGTCATCTGGCAACTGTGGTTTGTAGTCCTGTCAGTAAAAACTGGCAATGATTAAAGCTGCTGCTCCCACTGCCTCTATGGTGAATTAAAGCTTGAAGAATCAATGATAATTTGGTTAACGTCCAGATCATTTTTGAAACTGGCCAACAAGGAAAAGCAACTGCCACATGGGGCTCTTAGTGGCGTAAGGTCTGTGTAATTTTGGAGCTATGTAACAGAAAAAATGAGTGCTCTGCAAAGTCCTAAGCCAAGCAGAAACAGAGTGACCTTCTATGGCTAATAATCCCTGATTTTTCTGGTATATCTAACGGTGCTTCAGATACTTGCAACACTCATGGCACTGCACAAACCATTTCCTAGCCAGTTACAGTTCTTAAAATGCTCCTCCCTTTCACAAACCCTAACCATCAATGAACTGAAGCTCTGTTTCTATAGGTCTCAAAAACTTTTAGGTAATTTCTATCCACTTCAAAAGTCTTACCTACTTCCTACTACCAAGAAGTCATTAGTATTTCAGACAGTCTGTTCCAGTCTGAGTCACAAGTGACTGGAAAAATTACTTGTGGGAATTCATAACTATTTTGTCTCGCCATTCAACAGAACTCCAATACATAAATATGAGCCTAAAATAAACAGGGAAGCTAAACACAAGCATACAGCTTGCACTATGCATGAAAATGATGCCATTCCCTAAGCATAGGTTTACACTTTTCTATCCATCATCCACACACATTTTAAACTAATCTAGCCTATATTCCTGAGGCCTTCTGGAAAAGAGAACAGATTTTCATGAATGATACTTCTGTCACAAGCTTATGATTTGAGATAATTCTTACTGGTTCAGAAGGCAAAGAAGTCATGAAGGATTGGTATAAAAGAGCTCAACTGTGCTGAAAGAAGCTCAGCAGTAGCAGCAGTATGAGGCACACATGGTACTGCTATAAAATGATGTTCTTCCTGGGTAAAACACTCACAGACACTGAAAGTATTGTTTCGAATCCACATATTTTCCCCATGCGTGCCTGGGCTTCCATGCCAATATTTTATATAACTGAAGGAAGTACTGAATATTCCCACTGGTAGACTGAAATTCTGGCTGACCCTGTGCTGGTGCACAAAGGCCACCGCAAGCCACATCACCTCTTTGTTCCTCTGTCCAGACTCCAGCCTCTGCCCCATCTACACAGACTAGGAATGCTAACAGTATTTGAGTTGTGCATTGCCACCAGGGTTTCATGTGTTTCCCAAAGCCTGGGAAAAGGAAGGATTATACCCTCAAAATCCCTCTGCTAAGGCAGTAGAAGGAATTTATTCAGCTCCCTGTAAAGTGCAGTAGAGAGTCTGGCAATTAGTCTCAGGGCAATCACAGGGGATTCTGGCTGAGGGACCACATTTCCTGGGACTCTCACTCCTGCGTGACCCATCTGCAGATCCCAGTCACGGGCTGTTAGTTAAAACCACAATACATGCATAAATAAAGGAGTGTCACATGATTAACTATGATTGAAATTGATAGGTGCTTTGCCTCAGTTAATAGCTAATGACTCTGGGATTCAGCTCAAAAGACTGCATTTCACATACCACAATAGTAGAAGTGAATGGATACACTGTTTAACTTTCTATAAACTATTCAACAGGCACAGACCTTGGATTGTTGCTGCCTTTTTTTTTTTTTTTTTAATATAGGCACAACAAAGTAAGAAACCTCAAACTTAATAAACCGTATTACCGAAACAATTAATAAGCATACTTAATTAGCTTGCTGACCAGCTGAATGATAGGTTGTTACAAATGAAAAGTATTATCCCATGTAGCACTGGCTCACTAACAGGCATTGTCTCATAAGAAGAGGAGAGAAACTTAAATACTTCCAGACTTTCTAAAAGAACTGGTAAAGAATTTGTTTTGGCTTAAGCAGAACATTCTTCATCAGCAAGTAAAAATTATCCAGCTTTCTTCTATTTGAGTAATTAAAACAATGTTTGGTGTTTTTGGTATCCGATACATCTTTATTCTTCTGATATTTCAGGGTATTGATCTTGCAAAGAATCTATTGCGAATGAAGCATTAATCCTGGAAAATCCACACTAATTTCTGACAGTCTATTTGTTTAAAAACTTCAGAAGCCAAACCATGAGCTTCAGGAATTCCAGACAGTTATTTTATGAGATGGTATTTTTAAGACTATTCTAAAGAAAAAAAAAAGTTTTTAAAAGTGCTCTAAGAGAAAAAGTACCAGTATGAAGCACAGAATTTTACTTGTATCATTTTTCCTGCCTGAAAAATCTAAATAGGAAAGTTCACCTCCTACAGCTGTTGAAAAAAGGAAAACAAAACAAAAACCAAACCTGAAATTTACTTCCATAAGAAATGTTTTGTTAAATTTGAAGATCAACAGGGATATTTATATAGTTAAATGAATAACTTCAACTGGCATATTACTACTGTCATCACCTCCAGACTATATAATTGATGATCATACTGCATACAGTCATATTGATATATTAGGCTATGCATTAAGAACTATCAACACATTTTGCTGATCTGATTTCTAAGTCAAAAACTTTGATGCATTTGTTTAAAATTTCCGATTGTAAAAAAAACTCCGCAGTGATCTAATCCCCTTCCTAAAACCTTTACGTGCATTCTCAAAGTTAAGTAACTGATCAGTGTATGCCCTTAGCTGAATCAAGTTAAGTAAATGTTTAATGATTTGCAGTCAGAATCTTTATCATGATACCATGTTGACAATTTCTGACCTTTTCCAGCTGCCACTTATCACTTGGCTTCTTTTGTATTCTGCCAAGTCCGACAGCAGAGAAGGATGTTGCTCAAACAAAAACAAATGTTTCCTGTAAAAGACATTACTGAAACAGAGTACTGAATAAACTATTTCCATAGAAATCATCTTTAGTGGGATAAGTTATCAACTAACATGTTTATCAGAACTAATTATCATTTGAAATACACTGAATGCATATATGGGTTTTGATCACACTGAAAGATGGACAGCCCTTATAAATTTCAAGTCTTTACTATTGTTCACCATTAATGTTTTTTTTGCTTAATTTATATTTTAAAGACCTACCAAAATATACTTCTATTGGGGGGTATATTTTGGTTTTCTTTAATATGATTTTCCCAAATCTTATTATAACACACCAAATTTTACTCCACAATACCAGAGCTCTAATTCAGGCATCCTTCTCAACAGAAATGTAACAAGTACGGAGCTTTTCTGCAACACCTTTCAAAGTACTTTGCCAGTGAAGCACAAAGCATCACTTATACAGACAGGTGAGGAATAGAATATATCCCCCAAACACTGCAACCTAGAACTGACCCAAATTCAAAACACCCCAACCATGAGGGGGTTGTCAGAAGACAGTATTCTTTAAATTCTTTCAATGATCATTATGCAGCTAAGTCCAGGTCCTCTCAGCCATTTACACCAGCACACATAAGGACAGTGAGAAGGAATGAACAAGCACAGGCAGCCATGATTTCTTAGCCAGCTTCTCGACATATTGGCATATGTTGCCTTCAACCGTGTAGCAATTTCATTACCTATTTCTCTTTAGAATAACAACTATTTTAAACTTTGGTTTTAAATTATAGATGAGATCACCACAAGTCTGGTGCTCAAGAATATCTGTTGAAGAGCACAGCATTAGTTGTGAAGTTAGTCAGAAAGAGCCTGCTTTAGAGAAGTTTGGAAATACCAGCTTCTTCAATTTCTTGCTGGGTAGGAAAACAATGCTGCCTTCTTTACATTTAAGCAAAGAGACCAAATACATTTTGAGAAAAAAGAAGACTTTTTTTTAGCCAAAATACTGAAATGCAGTAACCATAGGAAAACACATGAATATACTCAGTAGACACTTCAAAGTGACCTTAAGAGGAGAATAAGAAGTGGTGCTTAATTATCTTCATGTGCCTTTTGACAGATAGTAGGCATCTACATTCTTTTCTTGATTTAAATGAAAAGTAATCACATGCAAAATTAACAGGACTCAATATTATTTACACAATCTTTACTAGGAGCACTACTGACACTGTAGAAGTATGTTGGGAAATAACAAGAAATTTTGTGTCATAATAAAGGCATTTTTATTAGAATTAAAATGAAAAGCAGCCGAAGAGGAGGAATTAAAGAAGAGAAACATAATCTTCCTTATTTGCTTGTTTTTTAAACAAGACTTAGAGAATGAGTGGTCTGAGTTGACTGACTCCTTGGATTTCAGAAACAGACTACATGGCTGCAAAGGACCTTTCAGGACACCACATTGAGTCTCCAGCTTTTGAAAGCACTATAACATAATGTCCTTTCCAGAAATTTACTGTCTTTACATCTTAAGTGGGACTTTTGTCCTACCGCTTCCATTGTCCCAATGTTTCCCAACTTCAAGCCTTTATTTTCTCAACAACATTCTCTACATAGCAAGGTGCAAGTTTAGGTAAAGGTTTGTTCCCTACAAAGTTTCTGCAGCTTAACTGCTAGTTTGATATACCCTGCAAAAATCTTTTTGGTATTAGGAAAGCATTTGATGAACCACAAATTTTGTATGCAACATATGATAAGCTATCATAACATGGTAAGCAGTGGTATCATGGTGAGCTTAGGGGGCTGGAGCACCTCCCCTGTGAGGACAGGATGAGATAGTTGAGTTTGTTTAGCTTGGAAAAGAGAAAATTCCAGGGAAACCTTATAGCAGCCTTCCAGAACTTAAAGGAGGCCTACAGGGAAGATGTGGAGGAACTCTTTATAAGGGAGTGTAGTAACAGGACAAGGGGTAACAGTTTCAAACTGAAATAGAGTAGATTTAGATTAGATACTAGGAAGAAATTCTTTACTGTGAGGGTGGTGAGGCACTGGGACAGGTTGTTCAGGAAAGCTGTGGATGCCCTTTCTGTGGAAGTGTTCAAGGCCAGGCTGGATGGGGCTCTGAGCCACCTGATCTAATGGAAGGTGTCCCTGCTTATGGCAGAGGGGTTGGAACTAGAAGATCTTTAAATTCCCTTTCAAACCCAACTAGTCTGTGATTCTATCCTGGAGCAGTCATTGTTATCTCCCAGAGAAGAAATAATTGCCAAGTGTTCCACTCAAGAGAAGAGACAGAGTCAGGAAAAAGTGAATTGACTTGAATAAAGAACCCTACAGAGTACTGTTTCCTTCCTGTATTATTTTTTAAAAATTGAAATATTAAAACTAATTTTATAGTTTCTCTTTCCACTTTATTTCCTAATGCTGAGGACACTTCAGAAAATAGTTACAATTAAGCAACACACACATGCATGTGTATACATATTTATGAAACCATACATCTTTTTAATGAAAAAGGAAATTTCATTCCTCTAGACCCTCTCCTCCTGTCCTTCTAAGCTTGTAGACCGACATCTTTTCACACATCCTACTACCCTTTTCTTGTGGTTGCTGCCTTTGGTTATAATCACTTATGATACTACAGACAACTAAGTAGACAGGAGGTCTAGAAGAATTTCTATGTTGTTAATTAGGAGTGATCAGAGGCCTGAAAATACAACCAGATTCTTTAAATATGTACCATAATATTCTCCAAGCTTCAGTTCAGGGTGGCTCCAGTTGCTTACTTTAACAGTATGCACTCTGTTGGAAATATACTGCAGAAAATACGCCCTGTCTATTTTGGGATTTGAGTATAGGAACTATCCTACTGTTTTTGCAGGACTACTGTTTTTGAATGAGATACATTAAAGGATTTTAACTAAGGGTGGGGTGAAGAAGAATGTGTTGGGAAATGAAAAATATTCCACAGAAGGTTGTGATAAAACCAAAGCATTAAAATCAGAGGACTTGTAATTGAAGACCAGTCAAAATTCAAGGAAGAAGAGAACAAGAAATGGAGAGAAATCTAGAAAGGTAGAGGTTACACATACACAAAACCACAGTATAGATTCTGATATCATTTTTATCCAGTGCTTTTAGCCTGGACCAAAATTAAGTTCAGAAAACTCTTTAGTCACTTGGTTGATTTGCCTACAAGAGGCCACACACGTATCCTTCCATCAATAGGCTCTATAGACAGTAAAGTCACCTCTGATCCCAGGATATTTACTAAAACATTTCTGAAGCCAAATATATAATCCACCCTGCAAAAAAAATGTATAAACACTGATGGTTGTTGAAAAAAGTGCAGATATCAAAATTATCCAGCATAAACTCCAGAAAGGACACATAACACATTGCTGCTGAAAGCTCAGTTTAGCATCTCATCTGAACAAATAAAGAGAACCCTCATATTTAGCAAAGCAAATATCAAAGGAACAGAAAATTATTTTACATAGATCTATTCTAAAAGTTAACCCCCCCCCCCAAAGAATAAACTAAAAAAAACCCGTCTTTCCCATTTCAAGAGAAATTATGTTATTTAACATACAAATAAGTCATATGCATTGCCTGACTTTAGAAAAAACATATTAACATTTATGGTTCAAATTTGAAAAGTGAATGAGTAACTTCAATCTATATTTATGGCAAGGTCTTAAATGAATGCTCTACCAAATGCCATGCTACAATGCCAACTGTAAATCGAATCATTAAATTAAGTAACAAAAGGCCTCTAAAGTCCCTACTATGCTCTGCTCCAAGACTGACACTGAAAGGATCAATTACATTTACATTTAGAAATGAGAATATTCATTATTCTAAACTAGGAGGTACTATCCTTTCTTGAGAGCACTGCAAAGACATTTTACAAGGGGAATACTAAAAAAACATTATAAAAGTTTGAGACTGAGCATTTAGTGGGATTCCAACTCAGGCATGAGACAATGCAATCACATTTTCTCTTTTCTCCCCCTTAAAAAGAAGCACGTTACTGTCTTCTAATGAGCAATGAGTAAGTTTTTACTTTAAAACTATTGTCATGTGAGGGACATGCACAGGACACTGAAAGTTTTGTGTATGTCATTCAAAATACATCCCTCATTCATGTGGCAGAAAGAACAGAAAGAAAATCGATCATGCATAAGAAGTAAGAAATAAAAGATGCAGCACCCACTGCCAAGTCTAGGATTGAGGAAGGAATTTTTTCTTCCCCTATGAGTGCAATTAGAAATATAAATAAATAATAAACAAGTATTAATTCTCATCATTATTTCCAGAATTTTATGATTGCACATTATAATGTCATGTCTGTTAGATCTCTCATTCTTAGGAAATACAGAGAAATGGCTGATTGACATGGGCCCTGCTTCATTTTGTCATGTAAAAATCCATGAGCTTTCATTCAAACGTGCTCCAACACTTGTCAAAGACCACTTGTCACCGGTCCTCTCCAAAGTCCCTTAGCCCTCTCTGAGGTCTCTTCCCCCCTTCTCTTCTCTCCTTTCCCTGCCCCCCCCCCCTCAACCCCCCCGCTGTCTTCACAAGAGAGTGAATTTTCTGAAACCTGCCACAAAATGTCATCCTGAAGGCAGGCATTCTGCTTAAAAAAAAAAAATTGATAAATTAGATTTTGGCCAGGTGATAATCAACAAATAAGAGTCTTACTAACTTTTTTACAATCTCTTCACGTATGCTTTTTTCCTCTCCGTTTGTTACATATACATGCAAATATGCAAAAATGGTAAGTGCTGCTTAGGAAAATGCTTTCAAAGGCTGAAAGAATATCTGCAATTTTGAATAGTCCTATGTAAAAATTTATGTGAATGTATTTTTAACTGAACTAAGGTTTTAATGCTTTAGGAAACACTCAGTTTGCATTCATGATTTTTTCTACCCCATTCAATGGTTACATTTTAACAGATTCAAAACATTAGCCTACAATACTTTAAAACATATGAAATTGTTGAATAGGAATTCTGGTGAAAACTGCAACTCCTTAAAAACCACTGGCTGTTGAGATATATGTGTAAAAAGACTCATTAAACTGAAGGACAGTACCAGGTGGGGTAGATGTTGTAAACTTAGTTGATCAATCCAGAGACATAGAGCTAGGATTTAAGGTGTTTTGTTTTTTTTTTTTTTTTTAATGCAGAGAAATAGCTTATAAATGGAGAAATTATGGCTAGAATAACTGAAGTCCGGATGTCAGGAATCCAAGCCCACAGAAAATACATTAGCTTGAAGGAGAAGGAGGTTCAGAACCAAGTTATTTTGTAAGAATTTTACATTCTGAAAATAACTTTCTTTTGAAGAAGAATGTCAAATGTGTCCTTTCCCAGCAACTGGTGAAAATCTTTTTCATTCTTTTACAGTATTGTTTTAAAGCTACCTGTCTGGAAAAACTTAGCAAACATTTCTTACCTGTGTTCCAATAGTCTCCTGGAAGCAGCGCCCAAGCTGAGTTTTAACTGAAACAGGAAACATATGAGGAATGGGTTGTTGATTTGTGTAAGTAGTATGTCCTTTCTGGGTCTTCTGATATGGAAGACCTTGGTAAGAGACCTGTGGATGTACTGGCTGAGGTACTTTCGCTTTTTGTCCTGTTGATGTGCTGTCGATTCTTGAAACTTGATGGATCTGAACTGAG
The DNA here is from genome assembly GCA_024605025.1 of Megaceryle maxima. Classification (NCBI taxonomy): domain Eukaryota; kingdom Metazoa; phylum Chordata; class Aves; order Coraciiformes; family Cerylidae; genus Megaceryle; species Megaceryle maxima. The sequence continues at coordinate 89,180 of JANHGN010021266.1, read as the reverse complement.
GCTTCAGGGGGATGTTTCACATGGATATTCACTATGTTAGGAGGGAACTTCACTAAAACAATTGAAGGAAACACATGTAAGAAAAATTGGCAATAAAATTTGTCAAAAAATATATATCTTGGGCACCTCTAAGAAATTCATTTTTTGTACATTAAAATTTTTACAGACTGCCTTAAAGTGTCTGAATATAAATGAAGTCCAAATTTGAGGGAAGGCTGAAAGAATTCATAGGGGCTCATTATCAAAGAAAGAAAATGAAAAACTTCTTTACACAGGAAAGAATGACATTATAGGATTGTAAAGACTGCTGCATAAACATGGATGTTCAGATTGGCTGGTGTGACATTAACATTTGTGGTCATACTGTGTAATAAGAATCCCATTTAAAGTTCCAGAATTCAAACTCTACTGGGTTATTTTTGGATATATAGCAAGCTTTATTTTCTTTGTCAGATCCATCATCTTTCTCTGGAACACAGAAAAAACTTCAGACTTCATCCCTTCACCTTTATACACCTGCCAAATTCCAAGTTTTCTCCTGTAAGAGCTGCCAGCATCTCAACCATCTAAAATCACCACTCCCTTTGTTGAACATTAAATTCAGGATTTGGCAGATAAAGAGGGAAGAAATGTTTTTCAGATACTTCCTTTATTAAATACAGTGGTAGTTTTAAGTCTGGGTATATAAATTGAGAGCCTCCAGTCAACATAACATGCACAGAACCATGTATGATCCTCAAGACTCTTTTCATTGAAACATGTAACTCCAAATACGTGGGGGTGCACAGGGAGAAGTGTGCAAAAAATTTAAGTTTCTAAGCTCCAAAACAGTTAGCTTTTGCTGTGTCTGGCTGGGTCCCTCTCATCAGCAAGTACTGCATAGACTACTTGAGGCCAGCCAATCCATTAGCTAGGGCACTCCTTCCAAACATCAAGAACCAAAAAGTATCATTTAACATACTTTTTCTGTAATGCATACTGGATTGTCGAGTCTTCTGAATTGTCTCTGAGCCTCAGGGAGACCAGACTGTTCTTTGGAACTTGATTAGGCCTTTTCACTTATTTACAAATGTCAACCTCACAGATCCTCTTCCCAGGAAGCATATTTAATTTATTTTAATGGCTTTAAAAATTAATTTTTTTTTTTTGTGTGGAAATTGTTTTGGTTTTTTTCGCATTGTTTTCATTCTCTAGGCACATTTTCAATATTAATTGGTCTCACACAGGAACTCCTTAAAAGAAACAAAGTTATTTTTACTCTACCCTACATTGTTTCATTTATAAAACTCTTCAACATATTTCAGGCAGAAACTTCAGGAATAAGGTAGTAGAAAGTCAGCATAATATGCCTGCAAGGCTTTAACGGCTTTCCAGATCTTGTCTGTAGCAGAAAACAGCCTTCAAGCAAAATTCAGGCTACACAAGTTCTGTTACAGATAAGCTCACACAGAAAGTATTCAGTGTTACAAGGAGAAGCAGCAAGACCCTTCTTAGGCCACTAGAATGGCTTTGCAGGGTGAGACAAGACAGCATAGCCTGGTTATGAAAAGCACAAAGCTCACCCCAACTTACTACCATACATTTTTATGTATGAAGAGAGATCCCTTCGACTAGTTTCACCAGCTGATTACCTAAAATATGTATTAGCCCTCAAAAGAAATCACTAAATTGCTCTGCTTTAATCTATCAATCCAGCTAGAGATGCTCAGATGCTAAAAACATCAAATTTAGGCTGGTTCCTGTCATGTAGTATTAATACCACAATCCTGTCCAGCTCTTGGTTCACTGCCTAGATGTGCTGATTAATCTTTATTTCTGCCAGCCATTTCAGGATGAATTGTTGTATTCTTTCCTTGAAAGAAATGAATCATTCCTCTCTCCATAATCCAACATCCTCATTTGGGCATGGAAAGCGAAGAAAAGGCATTGTGACTGCTGATGATTCTGATGAGGACTTGAGGGTCAGGAAAAAACAAATAAATTAAGAAGTCAGACTCTTTAGCAATGAGAAACGTATTGTGTGTTTTAAGACACCAACTCTAAAGCTGAAAAACAACTATGTCTTAATTACGATTTTTTTCTGGCCCATCATATTGTCTAAAATAATTTGATCTGGAATTAAATAATCACAGAAATAAATTGTTGCTCTGCTAAATGTTTAGGCAATTATATTCCCCTCTTCTCTGACCACCCCTCTTCCCCTTTTTTTTTGAGTCCAAAAAGTTCAGGGACTAATGTTCACATGTCAGTGGAAATGATTTCCCAATGGACTGGAGAATAGTCCCTAGAGAACAAATTCATTTAAAAGACAGAGAAGATACTTAAAAACATTTAAAAAAATATTGTGTTTCCAGGAGGATACTGTCAACACTTCTTACACAGCTATGTCTCTTTCTGAAAACAGAATTACTACATAAGATTATCACAGACATATAAATAGTTTGGCCTCTTTTACCAAAGTTATTCAGGAACTAGTTGCCAACAACTGAGTATCCTCACATCATTCACCGATATATTTTGGTTTTATTCAGAGGTAGCACTATTGGAGAGGTAACTAAAATTACCCTCAACAAGAAATGTCAGTCTGGCAATTCAAACAAATAATTGAAATTCACATTAATTCATATGCTGCGAAACTGAGTTATAGGGGGGAGTCTCCATATGGACAGGATCTCACCCAGATAAAATCCTACCTAGTCATAGGACACACAGAAAACAAATTCAACACCTCTTCAAGGTCCTCAAAACTTGTTACCTCACAACAAAAGTATTGGGGTAAATGGAAGCCTGAAGCTGACTGAGAAAAATTTGATTAACATCACAGCTTTTCTTGTTTCTGATCCTCTGCCTTCTTCACAGCATTAGCAGTAGGAAATCCTTACAATTTTTTTTTTCTATGATATTGTTACATGACCTGGAAGGAATGCTCTATTTAACCAAATCATGTTATGGCCTATCGACATTAAAAACTTCACCACAAAATTAACTTATAGGACTCTACCAAATGATATAACAAAGATAAATAGAGATTTCTTTTTTAGCTTTACATTAGATTTAGATTTCGTTACATTGAAAAGCATTTTCTGTTCACTCCACTAGTAACCACAAAATGACCTTCAACTTTCTACAATTTTCTGCAATTTAAGGACTGTGTTCAGCCACAATCAATCATTCTCCTTTTGAACAGGTCTACACTGCTGGAATAAGGCCCCTGCATTATCCTTTGACTCTGCAATCTGGACTTAAATTAAACCATATAGCAAAGTATATTTATTTATAAAGTCTTGTCAATAGCATTATTTCTCATTATTTCAGTCATTGAGCAAAATACTTTCCAGTCATTCTGGTGAGCTCACAATTACAGTCAAGTCTTCCAGAGTCAAGCTATCTAGACAGACCACTATTGTTACTGGTTGAATACCCAAATTAGATACTAAAACCAACTCCAAAGGAAAACATATCTATCAAGAAAGAAGTTACCTTTTACACCTTGCTGTCCAGACATTGTCAGTGGTAAAGTATGAGTAGAGTGGATAATCTGTGATCCTACAGCCTTGTTCACTTGTTGTGGGTGATGGTACAATTTTGGAGTATTGGCAGTCTGCACAGGGATCTGACAAAGTTTACCAGTGTAATTAGGAGGGCACTGGCATTTATCTCTAGAACTGCACTGGCCTCCATTCATGCATGGAAGGTGGCAAATAACTGAAATGAAAACAGAAAGAAAAAAAAAAATTGTTAACGACTTCAGCTTTGTTATTATCTGACCACATATCACACACATGTTGAGAAGGAAACGAATAGAGGTGGGGCCCTTCATTTTTCTGACACCCGAAGAACGACTATCCACCTGACACGTGCTTTTAACTGCCTTGTGGTAGAACCATTTCTTTTCCCCTCCTTGTGACCTTTGCCTGGTTCGTATCTTCTCATCATGACAAACAAAGCAAGAGCATTCTTCCCTTTGGAATTCTACCTATTTTTATTTCATTATGCTACTAAGCAAAATGCTAAATGAATATGGTGCCTGGGTGCACCTCTTATTCACACTTCAGTACAGGTATTCTTATTTAGTCAGCCTCCCATTTCTGAAAATCACGGACCACCTACACTTCCCTGGAAGACTGTGGAAAAAAAAACTCAGAGGGAGGACAGTACTGGGGATGTCTTACTGAGTATCCAGATTTTTGCTTAACATTTATCTCTCAGATAAAATAAGTTAATTTGTATATCACCCATGAGGATCATAAATATATTGAGAGATTCTACTGAAATGATTTCAGAGACAAATTTCAAAGTACTAAAATATTTTAACTCCAATATAAAGACAAGGGTAATTACTTCTGCACCAGCTAGTAATTGCACATTTACAGCAATATAAATTATCAGATCAAACATGAAAAATGTCAACATTGAATGAAAAATATTTCTTAACTCAGAGACACAAATAGTAATAGACATGGTTCAGCACTTCCTAAACATATGATTATCAACCATAATCTAGCTGAGCTGTCAACATTTGCAAGAACTAAATGATGTGAAAATAACAGGAGAAACACCGTAAGGATTTGTTCAAGATGAACCAAGGTAATTTCTTCAGAAATTAAAGATTTCTGGAGAAATGACATACAGTACTCATTTGTCAGCTTTAAGGTAAGACACTGACTGTAAAAATAAGTAAATAAAAATCTAGACTTTACAGTAACTATGTAATTTTGCTGGATTGGTATTGTTCAGTCTATGTTAAATTACAACAAAAATGAGAAACTGTAGATAATGCAAGGTAATTAGAAATTTAGTGCTTATTGTTCCAAGTGGTGTAATCTCTGGAAAAAATTATGCAACCTATTGCTATTATTAATACTATAAAATGTCAGAAACCTATGTATTGTATGCCATAAGATGACAAAGTAGGAGACTGAGCAGCCCAAGGCATTCCAACCCAGCTGCATAATTAATTTGGCCCACGAAGAGAGCTCAAGAAGCAGCACAATCAGTCTGGCTCCTTGAAGGGCACCCTCATGTTGTATTGACAGGGTCTGGAATGGCGATGCCTGATCACCAGATACGTCCACACACAAATGTAAACAGCCAGAACTGTTTTTCCACTCTGTTCTGCAACTGTATATTTAATACTTTACTCACTGTCTCTCATATTTTCATTTCATATAAACTGTCTGAAAGTACTTCAAGCTGTAGCACTGTGCTAAAAGGCTTAGTTGACTCTGCAAGGCTTCAGAACAGGCCTTACTTTTTTGGGTCCTTATGCTGCTAGGACTTTATCTGAGTGTATAAAACACATCCTTACTTCAGGGTAAAATGAAGGATTTTTGACCCCAGGAGTAATTAAAGCATGACAGCTTGCTCACTCTCTCCAGTACCACTTCTCTCTGTGCAGCCACAAATGAGCAACTTTACTGTAACGGCGACATATATACAAAGAATTTTAGGTACCTGTAAAGATCTGCCTGAGAAAGATTGAAAGATAAGGTGGTTTCCCTGCCTACCAATAGAAGAAGAGTTCATTCATGTCCCTTTTCATAACTGACTGCTGTGGGTATTCACACAAATAACTTGCACAAAAAAAAAAAAAAAAAGAAAAAAGCCACTGCAAGGTCTAGGATGAGGTAAATAACAAAGAAAGTTTAATTTCTCAGTATTTACATATAACAGAGGATAAAAAAAATCTAAACTGCCCATAGTATCATGTGGTGCAAGTCAGTCAACTGATTTATGTACAGATCTATTAATTTACTTCTCTTGAAGGTCTGGCCTAATGTATGAGTAGTTGACTTTAACTGATGTCTTATGAACATTAAATCTATTCTGAAAATATAAAATTCTGTAATAAAAATATAAAATTATGAAATATACAATTTTAAATTATACTCAACCATGTAAAAGCAAAGACAATGTGATCACCAGGCTGATCTGAAGACTTGATAATCTCAAATGGCAAATGTTAAGAGAATATAAAAAAAAAACAATACAACTTTAAAATGAAGAATGAAATACATAGAAATAAAACATCTGATAGTTTTAAATAGGCATAATAAGCACACACAGACTAATTGCGATGTTTCCTCAGGTCATTTATGGCCAGGAGAAAGGGCTAAACCTGATTATGACATTGGTGCTAGAAATCACAGGCACACAACTTCACCAGAGCTGGAATTATACACAGACCATTTGGTAAAAGTGAGCTGAAGGGGGGTAAGTCTCCTAAAAGGAAGAGGAAGGAAATGCTACTTTTCCTCCTCAAGGTTCTGGGAATCTTAGGCTAACAAAGACCAAAGAGCCCTGGGGAAAGGGCCACTTAAGATAGGAACAGGATATGTTTTAACAGCTCAACTTCTGAGGGAAGTTTTTTGCCTTTGTTTTGTTTCTCATTGAGGTTAAAGAACTTAGACAAACAGAATGGCTGAACGCTGCCAGAGGCATAGAGAACACTCCCAACAAAAAACCAGACCCACGTGCCTGGAGACACCATTAGAAGATACTGGGTTTGCACGTATGTTCACTACTGGCATTCAGACAAAGGGCATAGTGGAGCCTGATTCTCACTGGGCTGTTGCCATTTCCTCTGAAATGGAAGAAAAAAACCCAAACAAACAAACAAGGAGATAAAAGCATCCATTTATGGTGTGAAACCATCTAGCTGCTAGCTTGACAAAAATGTGACATAGGTCTGCACAAGATGACAAGAAATTTCAGTTTATGCATGCATATCTTATAAATAAATAAAAGAAAGTAGTAATGGACCTAAGAAAGGCAACAAATTCTTCACTCAAATCTGCCATAAGCCAAGTCTCTCAACTGTCTTTTAAGGATAAGCCAACACATGATTGAACGAATTTAACAATTCTTAAATAAAAGTGAACATCCATCCTTACAGAGACAGGTTTATAGAATTACAAGCATTTTAAGTATTCTCTCATCCTTGAGAAATTAATTAATAACAACAAGCTTTGCTTTCTCTGGTATCCAAAAGCCTTAATTCATCCCAGGCTGGCACAGCATGGCGGGGATCTCTGTTCAGAATAACACCAGCAGAGGTGATGTATTGAGATGCCCCCAGAGGAACTGTATGAAAGGCTGAATGCATAGAAAAAGGAGATTTCCATCATGAATCCCAATAAAGCTGCCACAGCTATGTACTGTAAACACAAGAAAATGGCATGAAATAATCAACAAAGCAGCTAGGAAACCACTGATACACAGTTTGCCCATGTAATTACACCATCTGATTTGTTTTCAAGATACTCAACCTCGAACAGCTCCAGATAAACTAATTTAATCCAGTCTGAATGTTTTCGTTTAATCAAAATAATATGTAACAAAACAAATTCTGAGCACCTAAAATCCCCTAATCCTTAAAAAGTAGCCTCCACTTACCGAAACAAACCCTTAGGATGGATGGAAACTCCCTTCCTGTAACCAGTGTTGAAGAAAATGAAGATGGCTTTTGAAATGTTCCTCATCTGACTTTCCAAGTTCCTTTCCTTTTACACCTCAGTGAACATGCGAGTTTGTCTCATTTTCTCTTGCCACTCTTTGCCTTTTCTACTGACATGCTATCAACCATTGAAGTGTAAAGACCATTCAATTACATCAATGGGCTCTCCAAGGCAAACCTTAAACTGCTCATTACATTACAGTATTTCCGCTGGATGCATCACAAATCAACTGATTAATTTTGTCTCTGAGTACTACATAGTTACCCAGTATTATCACATGCCCCACAGCTGTTTGGGTGTCTTTCAGCACTGCTATTATTACACATAGAGAAATTGCAAGGACTAGCACACAATTCTACCCAACACAATTTTTCACAGGAAAGAAATGACGTCAGTGAGGGGAAGCATTACCATAGGCAGTGTAATCACTAAACACCCTATATTTTAGGTAAAAGTTGAAACTCAGAGATGCTACATATAGATCTGCACAGTCACTTCAACCTTATTTCTACTAATTGCAAAAACTCCAACAGTAACTCACGAAAAGCACAGAGGTATGAGCTACAGTAATGATGCTATCCTCCAGGTGTGGGGTTTTGGTTTTTTTTTTTTTTTCTTTCTTTTTGTTTGTGGGTTTTTTGCTTGTTTTGATATTTTTTTTTTCCACATGTCTGTCTTGCTTGCCTTTTAACTATCTCATCCTAAAAGGTTTTCTCTTCAGATTCCTGGTTGCAATTCAGTGGTATTATATATAAAGAAGTTGCAATTAAGTATCCAAATTATTGTGGGTTTTTTTGTTTGTGGGGTTTCTTTTTTGATTGTTTTTTGTTTGTTTGGGGTTTTTTTGGGGTTTTTTTTGGGTTTTTGTTTGTTTGTTTTTTGTTT
>JANHGN010021266.1:42326-73231 GCA_024605025.1 Megaceryle maxima | reverse complement strand
AAATATAAAATATAATTTTAAATATATTAATAAAAATCACAATTACCACAGTGCTCTTTTTTGTGTGAAAAAGTTTACAAGAAGACTGAAGCAGGAATAGATTCTTTCAAGTGGATACCCATTAACAGACAAATAACAGCTCATAATTCAGACCTTCCTGGTCTAGTTAAAAAACATGAAAAACAAAGTATATAAGATTTTCTGGCATGGACAGCTTCACGAGAAATTGGAAAGTATTCTAGGGAGTTGACCTTGAGGAGGTGACACAATATGAGAATATTGGGAAGGATATTATTCAGAGTTTGAGTAATAAATTAGGTCATAGGAGACCAGTGAAAAGCAAGAGATGCAAATCCTTGAGTTCAGGAGGAAAGGAGAAGTCAGCGCTAATGAGTAGGAAGGATAAAGGTTACTCTACAGTGAGTGTATAGTTGGAAATCCATTAAAAAAAACCTTCAACACTTGTCATTCTGATTCTTTTAATAACATGTAATAGCTGTATGCATTGTTGCACAGCTGCATAAACCTAAAATACAGTCACTGTTCTGATTGGTCATGTCCAGTTCCAAGCAATTAAACTGTGCACCCAGCTCCCCTGAGCTGTGTACACCACCATTGACAAGGTTCACGTTGTAGTGTTGTACCCGACCCTGTGCACTGAAATGTGAGTGCAAAAAAAATCCTTTGCCCCTGTGGTCACAATAAGCATTCTGGGATCTAAGTAGCTTCTGGTTAGATAGAAAAGAAGGTGTTATAGCACCTACATATATAGCATCTAACACAGAAGGCTGAATTTAATATAACCAAACACCAAGTAAGAGACACGTGATGGAAACATACTGACAGCAGAAAGATAGTGTTATAGCTTATGTTATGAAGTTGGTCTCCTTTGGGTCCCAACACTAGCAGTCTCCAAAGTAGGGTGTGTTCACTGCAGGCAGCATGCAAGACAATCTGCTAGGACACTGGAAAGAAATATGTATCAATAAATACAATATATTTTCAAAGTAGAGTTTACTTCGTGTCTATCTCATCCACTTTTAATTTCTGTTGTGTATGTTTCTGATGTATGTATGTATATGATATATATAGTAGTAAATGTATATAATTTATAAATAAATATACATGTATTGGGGATGCATGCTTGACAATATTTTATCAATACAGATGTGTGATCAAAAAAGTCTAGAGACCACTGTCCTATACAATCTGTGGACAGAGGCAGTCCCTCCCAGAGAGAAGTCAGAGAATTTGTGTTCCTAAATTATGGCATGAAAAGTTGATGAAAGTTCTCGTAAACTTGATGTATCATAACATCAAATAGAAAAATTGGACTTCATAGCTCAGCTTATCATCTTTAAATTAAACTAAAAATACAACCAACATGACAAATCCTCAAAATATTTGACTGAATTAAATACAGATGAGAAATACTCTCTCTGACTGGGTTTCTTAAAATTCAACCCCCTTCATCAAGACTTTGTAACATTTGTAAAAAGAATTTTGAGATTCCCATGGACTTGAACTTGGTTCACATTTGTAAATCTCTGGTTGGAAGTTCAGAGTTTCCTTTTAACAGTTCAGATTTTCTATGTACAGACAGAAAACAAACAGATTTTAAAATGAGTGCATAATGAAGATAAAGTTCAAGCTTCAAAAGAAAGATCCAGAAAGCTCTGGACCTCTACATTCCAAAACATGCCTCTCAATTACAATGATACTCAAAATCTAAGAATTAATCATAGATGGAATAGAGAGGTGAAAGTTTTACAGGCTACACTGTGCAGAGACAGGGAAATTATCTGAAGCAGAATAAACAAAAACAGAATAGACAGAGGAAATACTGAATGGGGAAAGACTGAGATCAGTAGAGCAGTGATAGCTGCTTGCTTCTTTCTGATTTTGTTATTTCTAAAAGGACACATTAACTACAAACCCATTTGCTAAGAAATCTGCTAAAAAATTACATTATAAATGCCATATTTTAACCAGAAATTTGTCAGACTCTTCTGTGCTTGCATAATTCAAAGACAACTTTCTTCTTTTTTTTTTTAAGCCAAAGTTGGCGTATACTTGGTCTTAGAGTGAGGTATGTGCAAAGATATTTGGTTTAGCAATAACAGAAGTTTAGCTGTACAAGGTAGTGTGTTTATTTGAATATGTGACAATGTAATCATTCAAATAAAAGCACTCGGTTCTTTTTTTACAGTACTTTAAGTCAGATGTACATAAACTATTCTCTATAAATTAAAACCACATACAGTAAAATAAAGCATTATCCATTTTAACTTTGTGTTCTGTTTTGTTTTAACTACAAGGGAAACATACTCCATGTGTTTTTGAATGGCTGCAGGTGTGGATTTTGTACCATTTCCATTTGTGGTTTTTCCTACGACTGCACATCCAAAAACTGTGTTCTCTATATTATAGAGTTTGGTGAGGGCTTTGAGTAGATGGATTTTAGCTTTGCAGGGATGGTCTAGAGTCCTTAAGGTGAGCAAGGGAGTGGAAAGGAGTTGCCACCAGGCTTGTCTAAATTCAACCTCATTAAAGTCACCTAGCTAAACAATGTATTTTCTTTAAATTAGCATCTGGACTCCATTAGAATCAGGGGGAAGATATCAAATTTGAATAATTATTTTAAGATTAGGAAGAAAGAGTTCACAGATGCTATAAGCTGTATGGTAGAAACCAGAACTATTTGTTGATGACAAGTACTGATAAATAGATGGGGAAAGAAAGCATTCCTTCTGAACAGATGTGGATATCAACAACAACAACAAAATCCTTAGATATAATTTTTCTTTGTAGTTTGAGGGTAAGTGGCCAATAAATAAAAATACATTAAAACCCTAAGCACTGCTGAGACTCCAGAGTGGCACATTTATATTACAAGGTAGAATTTTAGTCCACTAACAGTTCAGATTAGGAAAGCCTACACTGCACTACCTGGACTGTAAGTAAATGAATTCATTTTCTTGTCTGCTCAGACTTACTTTATAGAACAAAAGGAGATTGGAAAGAAAAAACCCACCTGATACTCAGTTTGTCCCAAATTGGCTTGCATTTTCTCTTCAGAGTGGGAAATACCTTTTCCCTACTACATTCTATAAAGCAAAGGATGTAAAGAATTCAACTATTATCTGTCCTTCTTTCTATTTTAGCCACTCCATGCAGTGTCTGAGGAAAAATATTTCCTTTTGCTAAGACTGTTACAATACTGCTGCATGAATAAATATTTCAAGCATGGTCATCATTTATACAAATTAAATTTCAAATTACCAGCTAACACTTTTTTTTTTTCCTCCTCTCTCCCTCTCCTGAGAGGGAGACACTCTGACAGACCTAACTTCCTTGACTACTGTTGCAGAAGTTAATCTTTTAACCAAGTTGTCCGAGAATTCTGAAATGTTCAAGTGTCTGCCAGTCTCTGCTAAAAGAGAAAATATTTCATCTGGCAGCAAAAAAGCACATAAAACAAAGCCTGACAAGGCAGAAATGATAATTACTGAAGGAACAGCAGAAACAAAACTTTTACCAAATAAGGCTACAAGGTACCCACTATAGAGACAGTAAAAGAACTAAACTGATAACACTAGGGGAATAGCAAGGGTCTTGCATCATAACTACTTCAGCAAAGGATGACACTATGGCAACTTCTAGTGCAAAACCCAAGGATATTTCAAACACATCACTCTTAGAGTACACTACTAAAAAGAGACTGTGAATTGTATGCTATTCTTGAGCTAAGCAGTTAAACAAGAAATGAGCTCCTCATCAGTTAGGATGTCTGATGGAACCTAAGTTGAAAACCAAATCATTAAAAAAACCAACAACAAAACCAAAATCAATTATACTCAATTATGTTACCAAAAGGAATTAAAAAAAACCTCTCTGCATGACATTTGTTATCAATTATTTTAAATCCTCCATTTGAGAAACTAGGTGTACATCTGCAAAGTCTCAGCTGCAGCCATAGGAGTAGTGCTTTACTTGGGTACAAGGTACATAGATCAGACATGATGACTTATCTACCCAGGCTGACACCATTCACTGAGTAGTAAACACTACTTCGAAACAGAGAAGCAAGCATCACTTGTAACATGTTGCCAATTCTAACAACTCTTGATAAATCCAGTACAACATAAAGAATAGGATTTATTGGGTAGAAAAGTGTACACCTCACAAGCTGCCAGAAGAGCCTGTAAATTCTCACAAATCTATACAAGTGCTCCTACAAGCTGCTGGTGTTTTATATGCCTTTATATGTCAAATTTGCCCTCCAATATTATTTACAGTAAATACTTCCAAACAATATTGAAAAATCTTCCTCAAATGTCATAGTCTTACAGTACCTCTTAAATGTATTGGGATGGGTGTAGTATGTGTCATGTTGAACAAAGAAACAACAACTTTATTACATAGCAAATGCCAGCAAGAAAATGCCATTCATTGCTCTTAGATTTCCTGTCATACACATACTACAGATAAAAACGTGCTGGCTTGCTTGCAAGTCATTGCCATTTTTAACCAACACAATTCTTTGATAAGGCCAGAAGTGCTTGAATAAAAAGCAATGCCACAGCACTAATAAAAAACTATGATCATATACAACTGAAAAAAAATTAGAAATTCTATAAACTTTTTGTAAAAATAACTGCTTTACATTTTCACAGTTCTATATAATTGTGCTCTCTAGACTCTTTCCTGATAGGACATTGTTAGAATAGCTACATAGGGAATCTTTTTACTCATTTCCCCTTGGAAAAAAAAAAAAAAAAAATTTTTTTTTATTGGTCAAATTTTCTTTCATTACTTTCAATGGAATAAAAATTAAATTTGAGCAAAATGGTTATGCTGCTTCTTGGAAGTTTCTGCCTATACATAACTGGAAACTTCTGGACAACTTCCATTGTCCAAAAACATTTGTACAGAGTCACACAGTAAAACAAGTTTCCGATGCAAAATTCCAATAGGGAAAGTTCCAAAATTCAATAGGCAGCTCAATTAGAGCAACAGGGTACATGATATGCAGATCACTGTGATCCATGCTGAAAGTTTTAAAATTTATGATTCAGTAAACTTATAAAAATCCTTGAAAATATGAAGGACCAGACACATTTTCACTTTGTACACCATGACACCAAACTCATCTGGCAGATCCTTGTTAATATAGGATAAGAGACAAATGGACCTTGAGTAGATGGGAAGAAAGGAGAATGAGGTCTTCATTCATTCTCATTTAGTCTTACGAGGAAGATTGGCTTACATGGACTGTGGGCCACACCACACATATCTGACATCATTCTCAATCTCACAACAATTCCCTCAAAAGCCCAGTGAGGCTGTAAGAGAAACACTTAACTTTCACTCAAAAAACAATGAAACAAGAAATACAGGGTTCCTAAAATCTGCCCTTCTTCCAAGGGAAAGAACATCACAAAAATATTCCTACATCCCCAATAATGGCCTAAGCAAACGATGGTTGTACACAGCAAAGCAAAGAGAAAGACAATGCTGCAGGGTCTATCAAGAGGGATCAGAAGAAGAGAGGAAGAAAATGTTAAAAGAAGAGATACTGATGAGTGTTAAAGACTGACATAAAGGGGAGCAGCAGGGCAATGATTCTATCACCACCTCTGCCTCAATCTGCAGAATGCTATTTCCGTGTTTTACACAGATATTGCCAAATGCTCGGACACAAAATTTCTACAGAAAGATACGAGCTTCCACTTGACAGTGTGCAACTTCCTAACTTTTCATTTGTAACAGTTGGAATAAGCCACTTCAAATGAGACACAAGGCTCCAAGTGAACAGTGACTATAAACTTAAGTATTAAACGAACACTTCCTTTACTAAGCTCTGTCATCCCTGTTCAATGAATTAGGTGGGGATCCTGTGGGTAGGAAAAAATCTCTAATACATATGCACAAGGGAGAGAAAATTAAAAAGCATGAAGAACATTAATTTGGGCATTTCCCAATTCCTTACTGCTTCATTTTACAGTTACAAATTAGTCACTGTCCTCCTACTCCTTACAGAGAGAAAATTAATTTCAAAAATAGGTATTTTGGAATGTGAAATAATTTTGAGAAGAAACAGGACACATCACTGAGTAACTTCAATGGTGAATGAAACAGAAACCTCATATGTTATCCTATATGCATCCTTTCCTATGCACATATATTGACTGTTTTACAAGCCTCTGTAGATATATCAGGACTGAAATACCATACAAACAGCACATGCATCAATCCAATAGAATCATGAGAATCATCTATTTGGCAGAAGTTTCCATTCAGGTTAAGTGCTTTCACTCTCCAAGCCAATGAAACATTGGAAATTGGTTAGTTGAAGAGTGCATCATATCCCATTCACAAAATGAAACCGCAAAAACCCCCAAAGTTTCATGGAAGCAGACTGGCAATCAAGGAGATCCTTCCTTTTAAATACCAAACTTTCATCACCTTCAATTGAAATGCTAGAACTCTTTGTAAGAATAGCCAAGATCTCAGCTACCTGAATAGCTACATTTCCACCAATATGTTCCTTACTGTGGGTTTGTGTTTTTAATGACTAATCCATATCTTAGAAAATTTTCAGGAAACAGGGTTTTTTCCTTGCCTGAACTCACTGGTAGCAAGATTCAGCCAAAATGACAAACCGAGCAAACTTTAAGAATCTGAAATAACCCACGGAAAAACCCACGTAGCTTTAATAAAGCACAGCAACTTATTCTCTGAAAATCAAGTGTTTATAAAGCTCAGCACAAAGATTAAAACAAACACAAAATTTTACTCTATTTCATTATAAGAAATAAGGGATTAAGAACGAAGCAGTATGATGGCTAACTGCAATCTGTCATCAGAGACTCAACCTTTTGTCCTAGAATGCTGCTCCTTCAACAAAAATGCATTTAGATCTTACAACTTAAAGCAGTTTCTTAACTTCCCCACTCATAGTAAGTATCTGTTACTAGTAATGGGAGTTAGGAAAAATTCACATGCCCTGTTTGGAAAACTTTCTGGGTTTAGGAAGAACAAATACTTTAAAAACAAAACAGAAAATCAAAACATACTGAAAGAGTACTGTTCATTGTTTTAAGCATGTATTTCCTGACACATTCTATTCCATGGTTGCACTTCTAAAATGTCAAAGGATAAGAATAAGAATTTCCATGCCTTTTGGATAAACATTAAGTAAACAAGTTTAGAATATGCATTTAAAAGCAAAAAAGTAAAATATAATACAGATGTTTAAAATATAACAATTATCTCAGAAAACCTGAATTACTTCTGCTTTATTTATCAGGAGATATCTTCAGCAAGGACAAGTCTAAGCTAATGAGAGGCATTAGAGAACAGATATAAAAAAAATAAATTTCAGTAGTATATATTTTAAACTGTGATCTGAAACACCTGGAAATCTTCAATCAGATTCGATCAATTCAATCTTCAGGTGTAGGACCTCTCCTTTGCCTATTAAGAAGTTCACTCAGCATTTTTACTTAAGTGGACAGCCTTGAAGTCACAGTTCAGACCTCTTTCTTATTCCTCTTCTGTAAAAATGCTGATACTTATTGCTGCAGTGAATGCTTTTGGTCTTCTAAAGGTAACGGGGAAGATATATAGCTACAGGTGGGTTAAAAATCCCTACACATGTGTAGCAACTTGTTTTTTGTACATTTTTAAACATAACCCTCCTCCCTTATCTTTCCATCAAATACTATTAAAGGCTGATTTTCTATAATATTTCTAACTGCCTATTGTACACAACATCATGAGCTGCATGGCCTGAGGCCAGGAAGGAAGGTGTGGAACATGTCTTCACAGGTCAATTTCCACTCTCCAAGTATTCAAGTATTTGAGAGAAGGTCATGTTACAGCACAGATTTACATAGCAGACAAATTACATGACTGCCAGTTCTCAGCATTTCATAATTTCAATGTAAAAATTAGGTCAAATGAAAGAGGCGCGATGGGGAGAATAACCCAATCCTTTCACAGTGTTCAGAAAATTAAACAAAAGATATACTTAGCTGTGAATCATGCCAAAATATTGGTAAAAATCTGTATTAACAGTAAACACAAGTTTAAAGTATTTGATTCACTATTCCTTTACAAAAGCCCTTAAATGCCTCACAACAACCATAAACAAACCCAAAATGTGCTGTACTGCTCTTTTAAAACACTGGCTTTTTATCATTAGTCCAAAATAATATATATTTTTACAAACATGCATATCATCAAGGAATAGGTTATTAATTTCAAGAGTTTTCACCCACAGTCTGATAGTCTAGTAGCAGTGTTAAGAGAAGGAACTGTTCTTTGTATCGTCTGTCTGGATAAAAAGAAGAATAATTTGGAATGGCTTTTTCCAGAGTCTGGAATATAGTGCACTTTAGAAAAGGGCAGTATTGGCCAGGCTGCCTGACATTATGTTTATACTAGACAGAGACTAAAATTACAATGTTCATACCCGGCATTCTTTGAGTACAAACTGGCAAACTAATTAATTTTAAAAAGGTTGTTTTTTTTTTTTTTCCAGAAAACAATAGTATGATATATTCAAGATTACAAGAAAACGCTTTCCAAGAGGAGTTACGGGTATCATAATGTGAAACAAGAAATTTAAAACTGTTTAGGTATATATCCATATATCTATAACTTTTAGAAGACTAATATTTACACACAAATTCCTACCCACATCATATGGTGTACAGTTAAAATATGCTAATCATTCTCCTAGATAGCTTTCAGGATTTGTTTCACCACAGTCAAGCAGCTGTAGGGTTTAGACTGGCATACTGCTGACAGTCTTATTGAGCAAGCAGAAAGAATATGGTTAAGAGAAATGAGTGGCTTCAATAACTTCAGTTGGATTGAACATTATTTCAGTTTCTAAATATGTCAAATATGAAGTCTGATTTACTGTCAGCAGTAAGAAGAAGTTTTAAACTGATGTATTTTAAAAAGGATTGTAGTTTTAAGGAACTCCTGAACAATTTTTTGAAGACAGATTCACTGTTAGCTAGATTTTATGTGCATTTGATGCCTATTCAACAAGCAGAAAGAAGAAACAGAACTTTTTGTGGAATCTGACATTTTCTGTATTTACCAGCACAAACTCCAAGGGATAAATTTTACCAAGAGCTTCAGCTTAGCATGTTGTAGCCCTGCAGCTGAAAATTCAGATGAAAAATATGGGAGGTTTTTTTCCTATGACACAAAAGGAACTTTTGGGAACATTTCCGAGGGATACCAGAAAGCTTGTCTAACATACAATGGTTCCTACTCAGCACAGACCTCCAAACAAAGAATAACAGATGCACAACTGGTATTAATAACAAAACATCTCCTCCCTCTGTTAGTCAAGAGAGGACAGTTAAGGACAAATACAGTTTCAGGGTACTTACCTACTCGGAAGTTAGTGGCTGTCAGAGTGTCAGCAGCATGGCCGTTTTCACTAATGAGGGTGGTGGTATTTCCCTTCTCACAATTGTTCTGACAGTTCCCTTTGGTACAAGTCACTTTACAGATGCTGGGTGTAAAGACCACCTTGATGCGACCAGTGTGATTTCCCACTGTCAGTGGAGGCAAAGAAAAAAAGAAAAACAAACAGATCACTTTGGTATCCATTGATTTCCTTCAAAAAGTTTTGGAGGAGGAAAAAAAAAAGTGGAGGGGGGGGGAGAAAAAGACGACAGGTCTACAGGAGGAGGGCAGTCTGCAGTGCTCTCTCTCATAGATCTCCAGTGGTGTCTCTGAAACAGGAGTAGGAAGCTTAGCAAACAGAACTCCGGGATCCGCTCCAAAACCACATTTAAAGTCAAGTCACTGGAGTGGGATTAGTAATCACAATGCTGCACTTTATTCACAGGCAGACAAAGAGCAATACCAAGGGCATGACAGCTTAAATAGCCAACCCTGACAGGCAGATGTAATGTAAAGAGGCTGGCTGTGCACCTAAGGGTGAATAAACTCTTGTGTCCTCCTGCATACTTTTCCTGTTTCTGCACTTATTAAGTCACTATTTGTAGCTCGACCCCTGGAAATGTTTTAGGCATGCGGCATGTCTGAAAACATCTGTCTCAAATCTCCTGGCACCCCAGCCCAAAGTGGTCAAACCTTGTGACGCAGCTGCCTGGACCCATTTTTTTTTTTTTTATCCCCCCCCAGTTTTTTGGCACTATTTTTCCACAAGGATTTACATATTGTAGACTGAGCTTTGCTGTCAGCCTTTAAGTAATAAATAACTCAAGAGAAAAGTCTAAGTATCAATGCTCGAAAGCACTGTTTCTGAACACAAACATAAAAAAATTACTAGATTATCTTTTTCTTTTTAATATACTTCCTTATGGTCATTTTAAACACTTGAACAGACTGAACAAAGACTAATTTTAAATTAGGCTAACTAGAAGACCTTGTTACATAATTTTATTTAAATCCGTATCTATTTGATTCCATATCTAACAGCTGAAGACATAAGAAAGATTATAACTCTTCATTTAGAAAATTAGAAGAAAAGAACAGATTCCATTTGCAATTATTTAAAACCTTGTCCTCCATACACTTAATAATAAATTCAACAAGTTTTTCTAAAATATATCACAGCAGCATTTTGGAAACTATTAATACTTTCATTTCAAACCTAACAGTCCCAAGAACCGATGCACAGAAACAGAAGAAACTCCTCCTTCCTCATGTCATAGAAATAAAAAAAAAAAGTTCCTGGACAGTTGTCTAACCTAGTTTATGAAATACCCTCTGGACAAACATTTTTTGAAAGTCTCAAGAAAATCAAGAAAATCTTCCCACTTCAAAAGAATATAAGACCTTCTTATTTCTGGCTTTTCATAAACAAATAAATTAAAACAATTGTGCCAACTGTTTTGTCTACAGTAAAGGCATTGCGCTATTTGAACAGCAGCTGTAGTGCAGATGCTCCCACCTTTTTTTTCCCTAAACAATTGTTAGAAAAAGCACAGCCCAGACAGATGCAGTAATATAATATTTCAATTAAAGGGTAGTATTGTGATTTTAATTAATTTAGAAGACACCCTGGCTTCTGGGATGCCAAGCATATCTTACAAAAATTATTAATACACCTTTCCCAAGGGACAAACCTAAGTGGCTTGTGAACTTCTGAGGTTAGAACTTCTAACCTTTCCTTGTCTTAAGTATAGTTTCACAAGCAATACTGCCATCTTTGTATTTTATTTGCTTAGCTTATGAATATATACACACACACACACACATATATCTTTTCCTAGAAGAACCCAATCCATGCTATATTTTCAGATGTTTCAGTAACGTTTTTCCTTTAGGATGTGATCTAATTAAAAAAACATGGTTAGTTGAGTCACAAAAGTCAGTCCTGTCTACACTGTAAAAAACCAGTTACTGGGGGACCTACACAAGTTTTCCAGCTTAACTAACAAAAAAAAAAAGGGCAAGCTTTACCAGTGTAGATGGAACTAAACCACGATTTAATTCTCCTTCATAGTATTCTGTACTATGTTTAGTGCTGATCTGCAGCAAAATTCAGGCACAATATTTATAATAGGAAAAAAGTCTATTTTAAAAGTAATTTTTAACACATAGTTCAGATTGTACTAGAAAAATTCCACAGCATAATTTTTTTTTTTTTTTAGAAGAAACACCTTAGTGTGAGACAGAATGGAAATTGTAAGTTTGCCTCTAGGCACTTTTGGGTGAGAAAATGTTAGCATGCAGGTCTGGGAGTAACAATGTAGTAACAGCAGCTGAATAGTACCTTCAAACCACAGGCCAGTACCTGTGGAGGTAAAGAGTATCCATGAAAGAATATTTAAATGCAGCTTTTCAGGAAAGAAGTTTAAGAAACAACATTATGTAAGCCCTAGCCTCTAGAAATATTCAAATTATTATTCAGCTATGGTTTTCCTAAAAAATAAATTAAATTCTGAGATGTAATTGTTTTGGTTGTTGCAAAAAGCCAAAAATAAGACAGCTTTTTTTTTTTTTTTTTTTTTTTTTTTTTGATATGGGAAGGTTTTCCCTGTCTTTCTCAGATGTATGAAAGCTACAATGAAACTATTATTTTCTTCTACTTGTCTACCAGACCACAGCTTTTAACTTCCTCAATTCTTCTGAAGACATTTAGGAAGGGTACCAAGCTAATTACAACCTCTGAGATGAAAACTGACCAGTGTACAAGAAGGTGATTCAAGGCAGAGACATTATCTCCATCCTTCTCTGTAGTTGTACCTAAGTAGACAGTGATGTCTTCACACATCTTAAGGTGTAGGGTCCTTAATAGCAAGCATAATACCTGCAGATTTAAATTGAAAGCAGAGCACAATCCCTTCTCCTAAACAGGAGCTTTTAGCAGAAACTCTTCAAGGTTATACTCTTGGACTTCCTTGAACCTTCTCCCTTTCTTTTCTCTATGGTTTTGTTGTTTTCTTTCCCCACTCCCTCTTCTCCAAAAGGGAAGTTATGACCTTCAGTATCTCTTAGTTGGTTTGACAATATTAGTGTTAAAAGCCACAATTTCAAACCAGAAAAAGCCCATTACTACTACAGCCTTGACCTCTTTTGGTTTCAGGCTAGTTCATATGAAAAAAGTAGAGTGCATTTTTACAGTAACATACAGATTATTTTCCTTTTTAAACTCCATAAGCTTTACTGATGGATGATGCCACTGTGACATAGACATGAGAAGATCTGCAACATAGATTATCTCAAATTAATTTCTGAAAAAAAATGGTGCTACAACACTGCAACATACCTTTTTGCATATGTAGATAGAAATGTATCAAATTCTTCAAAATTAATTTTAAACATGTGGAAATGAAACACCTCAGTCTGCTTTTAATTATAACAGCAGACTGAAGAAATACAAATGTGAGACAAGATAAATAAATGAACCTAATATGCAGGACTACAAAAGCAGAACATACAGACACCAAATAAATACCAAAGCTACTGAAAAAAATAAATGGCAGAACTAAAGAAAAACTCAGACTGTTGTTTTAATAAAGATAGGATAATCAGAATTACCAATACTGGCTAAAGCTTCATCCCTGAGTTAGGCAGCAAATTCAGAAGGAGACGGCTCAGCCAACTGTGCCATCATCTTGCCTCACAGTCCAGACTCACACCTAAGCACTCTCAGGTACACTTGTCACAGATCAGTGGAAGAACATACCCATAATTTCCAAAGTCTGTGAAACTCTCTTGAGTCAGGTTCAAAAAAAAAGAAAAATCTCATCACTTTACCCAGGCATCTAAGTTGAAAATTGGCACTGCATGTATGTGATTTTCTTTCCATCTCTGTTAAGTCACTATGATATAATATGAACACAGCAAGCTCCTGCTGTGATAAATTTATGATTTAGTAACAACTGCAGGAGAAACGGAAAATATAAGGAAAGGATTTCTTCATAGATTCCCTTCTGTCTCCACTGCCCATCATGATAAACTGCTTTGGTTTGTGGGTTTGTTGGGTTTTTTTTCCTGCATTAGCACAAAAGGTGAGTGAGTTAAGACAAAGCAGGTGGCAGGTTTTAGGTCCAGGTGGTCACAACAGTTCACACAGCCATGCCTGGGCAGAGTTGGATAATGGGAAGGATTCCTTCTCAACCTCCTCAGTCTCTTTGTAATGCTATTCAGCCTTTGTTTCTTTCTTGAAGAATTTCTATAAACACATTTTTTCTTGGTTTTATGGCTGCCTTCACAGCTCCAGCATTCTGCAAAGATTGAACCAGACAGTATTCAATAGCTGTAGTGGATCTCAGAAGATTTGTGGCATGTCCCTGTTTTGCAGGAAGACAATAGGCTAGCAACACTAGTGAAAGCAGAACTGCTATTCAGTTAAAAAGATGACTAGACTGTACTGTCTCATAGGTCAAGTGGGGTGAAAAGAAGAAAAAAATTTAATGTTTTGAAAAAATCTGACTAAAGGGATTCACAATAAAAATCACAAGCAGCATCTTACACTATAAACTTATCTGATAGAGTTTACACATTCCTCTCCCATAGCCCTTACACAAAACTTTTGACTTATTTTAGACGGGTTTGTGGGCTTGGGGTGTTTTTTATCTGTTTATATTTTCTGTTTGTTTTTTATTATGTTCACTTATGACAAATGTCCTAAGGCAAATCTCCTGAGAAAACAGAACTAAGCAAACTGTAGGATTTCCATTAGTACCTCCAAGAAGTATATACAGTACTCTGTTTTCATGACACCCTACTTACTCACTGAACCCAGTTATGTTTTCAGACATGTACCTACATAGAATCTTCAAGTCTGATGAGATTTATCTTAAAATCACGTTATCCTCCCAGAGACAGGAGATTATGTCAGACAGTTGCATGTTTTCAAAGGATAGCCATGATGCATGAAGAGAACTTTGGACTGAAAAATCTATCTTCTCAAATCAAAGCTGATAAGCTTTTAAACAGCAAACAGATTCAATGTTTTCAAGTCTCAGATGACCAACTCTTTCTTAATGAAGTGCTGACAGGAAAAAAGGAAAGAAGCAAAAGGAAATTACTTATTTCCTAAAACAGGTGCCTCCCAGTTATTTCCACGGCCCACCTGGTTTAGTCCTTACTACTAGATGTGCTTGTTCAGCCAAAAGGAAAGCTGACATTGTATAAAAATCAACAAAATAAGTAAAATAGTTAAGCTTTTAGAATTATTGTCGAATGACCTCTTTTCACTTTGACAATATATGAAGTTCTGTCTTATCACCACTTAGTCATCAATTTAAAACAAACAAAAAAACCCCCCAAACCCTAGTTTCCAAAGATCAGAACTGGATGAAACTTGGCTATCATACATGTTACATATATCAGCATCTGGAAGATTTACTAACACTAAGGAGGAAAACAAAACCAAACAAACAAACAAACCTGAACCAAATAAACAAAAGCCCAAAACAAAACAAAACCACCACATACACAAAAAAAAAAAAAAGAAGGGGGGGGTGGGGAGGAGGCTAAAGATACACTAGATTTAGATACCGACCAGAGCAACAATTCCCTAAACTTCAGACTACACACTGGGAGGAACAGAGCCCTTGGTATGCATACATAGAACAACATTCCAATGGATCACCTAATCTCCCTTCTTTTCCCAATACAGGATGAAACATTAGCATTAAACAAGAAGTTTGTCCAGCCTATTCCCAAAACCCTTCTGTTATGCAGATTCCATGGCCTTCCTATTCCAATCACTCCCTAAAGAAGGTGTACAGCCTCTCATTATAAAGGTATTCCTAATACATAACCCACATTTCCCCTGATGCAATTCACGGGTATTATTGCCCTGCCTAATCTACAGCAAACTCTGACAAAACTTTACTCCTCTGAGGATCAGCTTAACGTACCTGAAGACTGCTACAGGAATCTCCCTCGGTCTCATTCTTTCCAGACCAAAGCCATCTAAACTTTTTCATTTTAACAGGTTGTATTTTGCAGGCCTCTGTTCCTTCTTGGTTTGCCTTTGGTACCACTCACTTGGTCCTCATCTTTCTTCAAATTATACTGTCCGAAACTAGACAATACTGCAACTGAAGTCTAATCAATGTCAGGGAAAGCAGTAGAGTTAATACAGCTTACATAAAATAAAAAAAGTTGGTATAACTTATTTTTCTCCCCCAGCAGTTCACTATTGATACTTTATACTCAGAATCAGGCTAGGCCAAAGAGGGACAAATGTCCCAAATCCCTTTCTGTTCTATTGTTATGGATGTCATCCCAGTGAAGCGAATGTGGAACATTCCTTATATGACTTCAGCAGGAATGAACTAAGCCCTTATTCTGCTCTGAGCATAGGAGTAAAATCTTCTGCATTCAAACATCACCCACCTGAAAACCAGGCAGAATATGAGCCTTATTCTTTCTGTAACAGTCACAAGCACAAACAAGTCTGAAAATGGATTCAAAAGGCAAGGTACAGCTGCTAGGTAATTTAATTTTTGGCTTCAATATACAATGCCTATCTTCAGGTAAGGCAGTACACCTTTGCTCTTTCCAGAAACTTTGTTACAGTACACTTCCACACCTCACATTCCATTCTCTTTTCACAAACACTGGGAGAAATTAGACACAGCACTGAAATTAAAAATAAGATGACCCAGCTTTCTTTCATCCAAGATCCAGTGCCTTCTCCAATGAAGGTAACTACTACTCAAGAGTTCTCGTGAGAGAAGTGTGTGTGCATACCCATTCAGTCAAACATTTTGACCAAGAAGGCAGTATGTCAAGCTGTACTTTATTTACCATATCAAGACAGCTGTAGCTACATATTATTGATTATAGCTACATATTATTAATTCTAGCATTCCTTCTACTTTTGGTGTTTCTGTAACTCCTTATTTTTGTTGCATTTCTATGATCTTACAGGTATATCATTAGTTAATAGAGCTTAACCTTCCATATTTTTTTCACTTGTCAAGTACTCAGTTATATAGTCTTGATGAAAACCAATGAGGCTTCACAGAGCAAAATAGGATGCAGCTCTAATGCAACAGTAACTGAACAGTGATCTCCACAGATTCTTTTTGGGGTCATTCTTAGTGCCACCATTGCCATTATATACACTTCTCTATATACTTATTTCTGATTAGCTGTGTCACTACATCTCACTTTATTTCCTCCCCCTGTCTTGTACCACAATCCTCTCCCTTCAGTCAGAAATGAGCTATCAGACCTCTTGCTTCTATTGCATTCTTGAAATAAGCCCTGCTTGCTTCTTCAGCATCTTTGACAGATAGGAAAAGAAATCATGCAGAAGACTTGATGTATCCAAAGTAAGGAAGAAGATATCTGAAAAGAAGGTATCTGGAAAATCACAGGGATCCAATCTCTTCCTTGTTCCCTGTCACAGAAGAGAGCAGAAACTTCTGTTTTCCTCATCACCTGGTCTATTCTAAGAGAGGCAAGTAACCTCCTTTGAAATTCTCTTAATCTCAGTTTAAGATAGAGATGAAGGTAAGCAGTGTACTGTTTGAAGTAATTTACCACAGCAAAACTTGCTCCATTCAAGTAGGTTTTCCTCATTAATCTTCACAGATACTGAGAAACTGTCTACACAGGTTGTGTTTTCTTATGGATGGCTGTCACTGAAAGTATCAAGGAGCACACCGGCAAAAGTGCTGAGATTGTTTTGAAAGACATTTATAATTTTCTTTACATCCCCCCAGAAGCCCTTGGCTGATAAACTCTCTTACTGACCCAGCCTCTTTAGACCAAGTCAGAGGAATTCACAGTACTAACAATAATTTTTGTTGTGTTCAAGTGCGTAACTCACAAATCACACAGATTTGAAATCTGAGATCTCTTCTGAGCAGGGTTTTATGAGTCAGCTTTTGCCTTGTCTTTTTTACCACTACACTATTCTCTATATGCAACCAACATCTTACCTTGAACTATCACATTTTCTATGTTTAAAGCAATTTAAAAACAACTATTAATAATAGTTGCTAATGAGAAATGTAACTATCATTTCCCTTTACATAGTTCAGCATGTTCCAGAAACATAAACCAGCCCAAATAAATTGGGACTGCAAAGTGACTTTAGATGTCTGATGGAATAGCCTCAATGTTACTTAAACTTACTGAGAGATAATACTTCTATTCTGGCTTTTATTTGTTTTACAGGTATTACATGTACATTATATCCACAAATGAATACAATGCTAAAAAGTATAAATTTTAGACTCATGTTGTACCACTAGTAGTCCTACATCTCTTGTACAAGGGATGAGATTAGTTAGTTGCATGGTGCAAGCAGCCTAACCAGCACACTGAACAGGAATGGGTCCAACCCATTAAACAGGAAATGCAGAGGACCCTAGATGGCTTAGTTCAAATGCTTTTAAGGTTCAGACGCAGTTCTTTGAGGAATCGGGCAACTCTTCACTACAGCTGGGTTTCAAACCACACCATGACAACACTAGAGTGCTCCTTCAGGAGCTTAATCCCACAGGAGAGTTTAATAAAGCTTACTTGTCTGCCTTAGAACTGCAGTCAACTGTTTCAGCTGCAAGTCCGTGTGGGTATTAAGCAAAATACTAGCAGTCAGATAGGCTATCTTCTTCAGTGCTTCAAAGTGAAGCACTTTTCCTGAAAGGGAGAAGTTCACATCCATGCTTCAGGTATGGGGCTGGAGACCACTCCAACTGTAAGCAACCCAGCACAGGATTCAGATCCACAGGCCTTTAACTCCCATTCGTAATCCAGATTGTTAGGTACTGGGACCCAAAAGGCTTTCACTTGAGGGATAAGGGAACAAAAGCCAGAAAGCCACATTTAGACACAGGTATCTATCTGGGACAGAAAACCATTCTACACAATCTTCACCTGAGCTGTAATGAAGCAGCAATGATTTCAATAACCATTTCCAGGAAGAATAGGGAATAAAAATTAAATTAATATTACCTTACTGTGTCCACTTAACATTCCATTTCCTGAAAGGAAGCAACCAAAAAGCACTAAGGAAAACAACAAACTGTAAACAGTGACAAAGGACACTATGTCATGGAATTGAGTTATAAATTCACATAACCCTCTCTACCTGCTGAATCACCACTCATCTCTCTTAGCACTGCATGAAGCCAAGATCTGGTTTTCTTTTAATTTTCTGAAGGGGGAAAAAAGGGACAACAGAAATAAGGATGTCACTGAGTCTGAAATCTTAGTTTCACTGACTACGAAAAGATCATCTTGTAGTACTTTTCTGTCAGCATTTGTTCATTCCTTCTGGCATGGATGATGGCGCTGACATCAGAGAAGAGCATTTTCACTTCTCCTGTGAGTGAAACCAGACTTAGCTACTTGCAACAGCGCAGACCAATTCTTGGTATCCAAGTTTTATATCGCAGCAACTCTGGAGTTATCCTGGCTAAGGAACTTTTGATGTTTAATTGTATGGACTAAATCACTCTCTATATACAGCTACATTACTGTTTTTCAAACACATCATAGAGGTTTTCCCCTACAGAATTTTCTGGAAAGCCTCCTCTCTTTTTCTTCTTGAGAAGTCTTTGGTTTTGGAGCCAATTATCTTTCATCGCAGCAGTTGAGATGCATTTGTCTCAGTCTGTGTTTTCCCCTAGCTACAACACATTTTGAATGTCTTTTAAATCCATTTGCCAGATCACCAATCTCTTTTTCCAACCTTTTTCCCCACACTGTTGTTTATCAGTCTTGACCTCAATATTTTAAAGTATAGAGACATGATCATACATTTTCGGGTGAATGTAACATTTAAATTAGTTCCTATAAGCACCAGCAGCCTTTGCCTGTCATGCAGACATTCAATTTTTGATGAGCTCAGGGCCATAAAATCTTTCTGGAGTCCAAAGAAAAAGTTACAGTACTTTTTTAGGGGTGTTGATTTACTGGTATCCTCAAGTTGTGAACCCTTTATAGATGCTCAATCACAATGACAGCTTAGAGTATTGTTAAAATGCCGGCAGCTATAGCATATTGAGTGAAGCGGTTTGTGTTTATATAGTGTTGTTCTGTCTCCAAGGATTTAAAAAAACCAAATTACATAGTCTTTTATAATTGTTAAATAAACTATGTTCATTTGTTAGTTACCTTTTTTTCTGGAATTTGTCACTTTTTTTAAGCAAAAGCA
Organism: Megaceryle maxima; assembly: GCA_024605025.1. NCBI lineage: Eukaryota > Metazoa > Chordata > Aves > Coraciiformes > Cerylidae > Megaceryle > Megaceryle maxima. The sequence continues at coordinate 53,595 of JANHGN010021266.1, read as the reverse complement.
ACATAAATATGCTACTTGATTTGCTAGAGTTAACTGTATTAGCGTGAATCTAGTTAAGCCACTTAATTTATATTTGTAATTTAGTCTCATTTCAAAGTCCCTCTGGAATCAAATGCAGACTTCAAATGGCTGTTATGAACTGTCATGCCTTTCAACAGCAGTATAGGTAATGCTCTTAAATGGGGGAGAGGAAAAGGTTACTTTACTAAAATTGTTCAGGTTTTGTAATCAAAAAAGCCACACTGTTGTTTGACCTTGATGCTGACTGCACCAAAATATTTTCTTAAATGTTTTAGAACGTCCCTGAAAAATCCCCCTTGCATTTTGAAGGGGAACAAAGGCTTTGAACGCAAATGTAAGTGTTTTGCATTTGAGAAAACAAAACAAAAAAGTCCCTGACATTTATACACTTACCCCATTCCCTTATTTGTATTTGACTAAGCACAACCTCAGGAGCAAGACATGAACGTCAACTCCCATAAATGACGACTAAAGCAAATTTGACTCTACAAAGACTGTGTTGAGATTCTTCAGTTATTTCTGCTTGTTAGTCTAACTGTTCATCCTCTTCTTACCCAACTTATTCTGCTGGCTACACCTTGTTTAATCAGTGTATAGCCCTAACATCCTTCCCTTCCCTTTATATGTCCAAAAACATCCATTTAGAAAAGTTACCAGTGTTCAACTCTAGTATCCATACACGTGTATGTAGGCAGAAGTTACAAGGAACACAATGCAATGCTCTAGTAAAGCCAGTGAGGAAATTATTTTGCTGCTACACAGAGTGATTCCCCAAGCAAATACTAAGAATGGTTGAAAGAATAACTGACCCACTGAAGACCTGAGGGAGCTTTTCCCCTGAAGTCAACAGACACTTAAGTTGGGTAGAATGTTAAATCATACAGATGCATTTACATGGAACATGTCATATCGCTGTTTGCATTTTATTTTAAGCAGTAAAACATAAATGTATTTTACAGTTGTTTACCCTTACCAATGGCAAAATACTATTATTATGTTGTAAGCATCACATAGCAAAGTTAGAATGGTGCAGTTTCACAAAAATAGTTTAAACTGGAATTTCAAAGTGACACCTAGTTTTGCTTAAATCAACCTATTAAATCATCAGTGAAACCAGCATGTGTAAATTACATATGAGCTTAGAAAGAGTTTCTCTAACTTATCAGTGTATTATGCAAAGCTATTGTTATGCCAAAATTTAGTATTCTGCACATAACAATTCTAAGTGGTGGGACATTTTCTTCCATAGTAATCTTATTTCATGCATATACAGATACATAAAATTATCTTGTAATATATGAGACAATATAATGTCTTGATAGAACTGTCACATGACTTTACTATGATGGTTTCAGCTTCATCCTTCCATAAGCATGTTAAGGGGTGCCCATAGAACCATATGCAGATTCAAAAAGCCTAAAACTATCCTTACATATATATATAACTGTCCATCTTCAAGCCAAAACACACACAGTTAAGTCACAGTAGGGTGTTGCAAGTCTGTATTCACCAACTTTTAAATAACCTCCACTGCTTATGTGGTAGACATGTTTTCATTTTCTACTTAATAGAAGGAGACAAGTCTCCTTAATGTATTTTATAAGGAACTTTTGTGAAGACCAAAAACCCTGCATCTACGTAAAAGAAAGGAAAAGTCGTCTTTCATACTATTTAATTGTATAAACCTAACACAAGACTTCAATTGCAAAAATCACATGCCTTTCATATTGTTTTCCTTCTTAAATATGTATTTATCCTTGGGATAATTTTGTTATATAAACACATGCTTAATTTACTTAACACAATGCCCTTCCACCTGTGGGTAAGGCACTCTGTGCCTACTCTTGAGTTTTCCTTTTGCTTTCAGAGTCATTTCTGGTCACCTCAGCTGCTAATATATTTTCACAGCATGCCTCTAAGACAGGGAAGTGGTAGCATCATCACTGTACAGATGGGCAATCGTAACCCAGTGAGGAACATGCAAAAGTGTCCTTTGTACATGCAGGCAACACAAACTCCAACACTGGACAGTTGGTTTCTGAAGCAGAAATTCCATTTTTTTTTTAATCTTGATGGGCAAAGTGGACAATGTCACTAAAAGCTAGCCCTCAACTAGGCTGGAGAATGAGGCATATATTTAAATGAGTTTTCTGAAGAATCATTTAAGCCCAGAAGTGGATAGAGAGAAACTGAGAGCTTTGTAGCTTCTTGCCTTTGTAATAAGCAGTTCTCACAATAACTGGGATGAAAGTAATTCTAGGAAGCGCACATTCAGTTTAGCATTTGCTTATTATTACATACTTATGCATTTTAGAACAACAGAAACAGAATTTATCTAACTAATCTTCAGCACTATACTTATAAAGCCAGGGAAGTCAGCACTGCTATTTAGAGGATCCATGCTCAACTGACTACTGGTTACTATTTAACAGTGCCATTAGGAGAGTAGTAGAAAATGTCTGAGGTAGGTGTACCAGAATTACTGGAAGTATCACGTTCCTACTGTTGAGTAGACTACTAGGATGCAAATAGAATTTTACAGTTGAAATTTTTGTGCTGAAGCCACTGCTAGACTCAGGATTTTTAACTGTAAGGTTTCAAAAATTCAGGGAGCACTGCATCCCTTGAGAATTACTCAGAGCCTATGGTAAGGCTATTTAGCTGGCCTCACCTACATGTTGAAGTGGTTTTGATGTTTATGTTACAAATATTGAGATCCACATTATTTCATCCTTTTTGGTTATTCTTTGCTGATCAATATCAATTACACTGCGAGCTTATTTTGTCACTATATATTCAATTTTCCTACTGGTGCTAAACTGCATTTATACTTTCTCTGCAGCTGTGAGCCTGCCCTACATGAGCTATTTTCACTTGCTTGAGAAGGCTCTGAATTTTCAAAGCCTTAAGTACATTAATTCTGCACAAAAATATATGATTAATTTGTAGTAGAATAAATATACCAGTGCAGTGATTAAACAGAATCAGATTGATGCTTTACAGTGTAACAATTTGAACAACTTAAAAACAGATGAGGAGAAGCATGCAAACAATAGCATTTTAGCTCTAAAGACAAGCACTTCAAAATTATTTAGTGTCTAGTGGCAGCCTGGTACTTGTAAGCAACGTTGTGCGTATCTAAGGTAGACTGACTGAAACAGCCTGAGAGAAGGGGGCAAAAGTGAAGGGCTTTTTGGCAAGAATCTAACTATCAACAGTCTAAGTACTGGGAGAACTATACAACCTGGGAGTTGTATACTTTTTGGCTAGCAAGTGTCAGACGAGAGGGACACAATCCAACCCAGAGGCCACTAATATCTTATTTGGAGGAAAATTACATCTGACTGTAGGAAAAGCAATGGTATCTTATTTGCAAAAGAGACTACTGGCTGATGTTGACACTGTGATTAAAAATCTTTTTGAAGCTTGCAAGAAAGGGACGTAGTGCTTTGCAAGCAGTATAGTTCATCATTCTGAAAATGTTAATCAAAAGACCTTCAGATACCCACTGTTTTTCCCATCAGGGTCAAGATTCTAATCAACCATTGATGAACTTACACTTGAGGAAAAGGAAGCAAAAGGTTGCATTTAAGTATAATTGGACAGACCATAAAGACATGCAGTGCAGAAATGTAAAGATAGATAAATAAACCGTATTTAGAGATTTAGAAGGAAAGGCTCTTCCCTAAATCCTCAGCAGAACATATTTCTGTGCTACAGCAGAGAAAGTGTCAGGAGACTACAAGTACCTTAGGTCTCCATATTAATCAGTCCATTATGTAATTGCAGGAACTCTTCTCCAAATCAAGCCAGCAGACATTCTGTAATACTTAACCCATAATTCATCAAGCTCTTCATCTTTCAAGCCAAAACTTGTCCTCAAGCTCCCCACACAATGGGGCATAAGCCAAGGCCACAAGCTGGGCACCTACACAATCCTTTTTTAATAAATATGAAGTAGAAACTCTTATGCAACCTTTATACTGCACAGAAGTTCCTAAACACATAACATAGAGAAAAATAGTCACCAATGAGACCACAATCCAGCTTTCCTATACAGGTATCCATCATACTGAAGTAAAAGGAACTGTCATCTTATGCTGACTACATCTGCAGTTATGGCCACTCTAGCAAGTGTTCACAAAGCACCTTTTATCTGAACGAAAACTATAATCTAGAAATAGCATTATGAGATTCCATCAGTGAATCAGATTCAATTTTCCAATCTGTTTTTCTTCTCAACAGGATGCAGAATGTTGGCATATGTACTAGTCTAAGAATTATCTCATTTTAATTATTTTAACCTTTTTCTGTCTTGAATTATTACTGCAGTTCAAGTGAACATAAGACATTTTCAAGATCTTAACTTTTTAAAAAGGAGGGTGGGTTTTTGCAGGGAGAGAAAGAAGGGAATATGCTTTCTGCAGTTGTACTCACATTGAAAAGGTGATGCAAGTTGATCCTGGCCCAGTCTCAATGGTAATGAACCATCAGTGGACTGTTCGCCTGAAATCACTTTTTTTACTGGATAATACTTGGGTTTGATCACATATTCCTGTGTTTGGCCATGATGAAGATTCATCATCAGTGTCTGTGAAGAAAGGGGTATCATCCTGTTTTAGGAAGGAAAAAAAAAAAAAAAAAAAAAAGAGAATGATGTAACAAATTAGACTTTGAAAGCACTGATAAAAAAATTAAAGACAAATTCATGTACTCTAAGTTGTTGAAAAACAGTTTGGGAAACTTAATGCTTCCAATTAAGCACCTGATATTGCACGCATTTATCATTTAATTGTCTTGTCAGCTCAGCAAACACCTAACAAAGACTACAGGGATTATATCACTTCCTTTTTGACGTAGCAAGAGAAGTATCATGGACAGCTCAGAAAACAGGGAGGAATGGGAAAAAGCCCTCCTTAAAAATCATGAATCGGAGCTCAACTTTGTTAGCATACAGAGCTTTCCAGACTGGTGATAGAAGCATCAATGCATTCAGACCTCTTTCTTAAAACTGTCATTTCACATCAGGTATGTTAAGTTGAACATCAGCCGAGCTGACTCTCCTCCGCAAGTCTTCAGTAAGTTGCAGCTAGCATAGATCACACTGTAGAGATACATGCTCCTTAGAAAGCTGTATCAATTACTAATTTCATAACCGTGACTACTAGGACTATATTGTCCTTTGCTCAAATAAAGGCATAAAGAGTGGGATGTTCTAAATGTCCCTCAATTTATTCTTTATTCTGAGACTTGACTTATTCGACGTCTCTCTCACTCCACAAAAGTGGAAAAAATGGCAAAAATTATGAGGTTTGTAAGAATCATAGAATGGTAAAGGTTGGAAAGGACCTTGAGATCAAGTCCAACCTCCCCTGCCACAGCAGGATCACCTAGGGCAGGCCACACAGGAATATATCCAGAGAGGTCTTAAAAGTCTCTAGAGGAGACTTCCAACCTCTCTGGTCAGCCTGTTCCAGTGCTCTGTCACCCTCAGAGTAAAGAAGTTTTTCCTCATGCTGAGGTGGAACTTCCTGTGTTCTAGTTTGTGACCATTGCCCCTCATCCTAGCACGGGGCACCACTGAAAATAGACTGGCCTCTTCTACTTGACACCCACCCTTCAGATGTTTGTAAACATTAATAAGATTCCCCTCTCTCAGTCTTCTCTTTTTCCAGGCTAAATAGTCCCAAGGCTCTCAGCCTTTACTCATAAGAGATGTTCCTGCCCCTTCATTATCCTCATAGCTCTGTTGGACCTTCTCTGGTATTTCTTTGTGCCTCTTGAAGTGGGGAGACCAGAAATGGACCAAACTCCAGGTGTGGTCTCACTAGGGCCAAGTAGAGAGGAAATAGAACCTCCTTTGATCTGCTGGCCACACTCCTCTTTATGCACCCCAGGATATCATCAGCCTTCTTGGCCACAAGGGCACACTACTGTTCCATGGATAACTTATTGTCCACCAAGGTGGACAATATACCTCCTTCTCCATGGACCTGCTTTCCCATGGGTCTACACCTAACCTGTACATGGTGTTATTCCTCCCTAAGTGGAGGACTCTACACTTGCCCTTGTTTACCTTCATTTGTTTCCCCTCTGCCCAGCTCTCCAGTCTGTCTAGATCTCGCTGAATGGTGGCACAGCCTTCTAGTTTATCAGGCATTCCTCCCAGTTTCCTATTATCAGCAAACTTGCTGAGGGTACACTCTATCCCTTCATGACCTTCAGGTCATTGATGAAGATGCTGAATAAGACTGGACCCAGTACTGATCCCTGGGAAACACCGCTAGTTACAGGTCCCCAGCTGAACTCTGTGCCACTCATCACAATCCTCCGAGCTCTTTTGTTCACAGCCAGTTCTCACCTCATCTCACCATCCACTCTTCTAACCCACACTTCCTGAGCTTATCCACAAGGATGTTATGGGCCGCAGTATCAAAAGCCTTGCTGAAGTCAAGGTAGACAACATCCACTGCTCTCCATGCATCTACCCATTCAGTCATACCCTCTTCTCAGTGAGCAACAGTTCTGCAGAGAAATAACTGCCCTTTGAGAATAAAACATGGGCCCTCTATCACAGAGGACAGCTGAGCAGCACTTCCCCACAGTGGTGAGACTGCAGAGTTTCAGCTGAGTAAGAAGTCAGATGGTTACTGTATTGTTTTCTGATCAAGCTCCTATCTCCAAAGCAATGCCCGATTCCTTAGTCATGTTATTTGAGAATGCTTAGTAACTTCTGTAACCAATGGTTTTGTGGTTAGAACATACAATGCTGCTTTTGTCCTACACAGATGCTCTTGTTAAATTGGATGTTTGAGAAAAAGTGCTTTCATTAACAAGAGACATTCTATGTCTCTTACATACAAGAGAAACATAACTCAGACCATCTCTAAGTCAGTTTTTCTAATACAGTGCTTACACAGGCTCGTTATATTCAGTAAAAGTTCTTCCTCCAGATGGACAGAGAATACTGTACTTCCCATGTTAGTTTTAGGTTTCTTACAAACAGATTAAAGAAAGGCCTCAAGGATGTTGGAGATCATACTCAGAATTCAACAGTCTGATAAGAGGTACCACCAGGAAGACCAGCAATAAAGCTGAAGTCACTGCCTTCAGTAGGACTACTTAGATAAGTGTAGTTTCTTTGAAGAGTCACTGTAATCCTTCCTGCACAGCCTGCTTTTTTCTGCAGATCTCTTCTTATGCCTATGTATAAGAACATGCATTTCTGTACCTAGACATAAAAAGGTCTATACTGAATTCTTCCCATGTGATGTATAAGCAGGCCACAACAGAGGTCAAAATAATAGAGCAGTTGATACTAGAGCAACCTATTAGAACTTACATATATGTAAGTTTAGTGGTGTTATGTTCTTTGACTGGACACAGATGCTGCCATTTAAATGCTTGTCTATACTATGTTATAGCCTTAACAGAAAAAGTATTATCTTTTATATTGTCACATACCTAGCCACACTGTACCCCAATACAGTCCATCATAACACTTGAAATGAAAGTAGAATTTAAAAATAAAAATTAAAAAACCTCAACACATCACACCAAAACCAGGAATACCACACCGTGGAGGCTGAAAGTTCTACCACCAGAATTTATAAAAGTTGCCTCTTCCTTCTCAAGTATTTTAATTTTCTTCTTTAATTTAGCTTGTATGAATGTTAATTATTGTTAAGGCAGTATAAAAGTAAGCTTTGGTTTTGGTAGTGGTCAATGACAATGTCCAGATGGAGATCAATAACAAGTTGTGTCCCTCGGGTGTCCATACTGGGACCAGTGCTGCTTAGTATCTTCATCAGTGACATAGACAATGGGATCAAGTATGCTCTCAGCAAGTTTTCAGACAAAACCAAGGCAAGTGGTGGAGCTGACACACCTGAGGGACAGGATGCCATCCAGAGGGGCCTGGACAAGCTTGAGAAGTGGGCCTGTGTGAACCTCCCAAGGTTTAATAACACCAAGTGTAAGGTTTTACACCTGGGTCAGGGCAATCCCCAGTATCAATACAGGCTGGTGGACAAAGGTGTTGAGAGCAGCCCTGTGCAGGATGACTCAGAGGTAGTGGTGGACGAAAAACTAGACATGAGCCAGTAATGTGTACTTGCAGCCCAAAAAGCCAACTGTATCCTGGGCTGCATCAAAAGAAGCACAGCCAGCAGGTCAAGGAAGGCAATTCTACCCTTCTACTGTGCTCTGCTGAGTCCCCACCTGGAGCACTGTGTCTAGCTCGAGTACTAAGCACAGGAAGGACATGGACCTATTGGAACAGGTACAGAGGAGGGCCACTAAAATGATCAGAGGGCTGCAGCATCTGTGCTGTAAGGACAGGCTAAGACAGCTGGGGTTGTTCAGCCCAGAGAAGAGAAGGCACCAAAGAGACCTTACAGAGGCCTTTCAATACTTAACAGGGACCTACAGGAAAGATGGCAACAGTCCTTTTTAGGAGGGTCTGGTGCAACAAGATAAGGAATAATGATTTTAAACTAAAATGCAGTAGATTTAGAAAAGATAAATTTAAGTTTGGGTTTTTTTTGGTTTTTTGTTTGGTTTTTTTTTTTTTTTTTTTTTTTCCATGAGGGTGGTGAGACACTGGCACAGGTTGTCTAGAGAGCTGGTAGGTGCCCCATCACTGGAAACATTCATGGTCAGGTTGGACAGGGCTCTAACAACCTGGTCTAGTTAAAGATGTCTGTTCTCACTGAAGGAGGGTCAGACTTGATGACCTTTAGAAGTCCCTTCCAACCCACAATATTCTATGATTCTATGAAACATTTGCAAGAGTGGTTTACTCAGTAGTACACAAGAAAGCTGTCATCATTAGTCTAGAAACTCTATTTCTTTAAAAGGAAACACCTTCACCTGATGTGCAAATTGTTAATATTAGTTTCAATACAAAGTAAATCACCTATTCTTATATCAAGGTGTATACTTAGAACAGTTGCATAAAACTGAAGTAGAGACTTATCTAAACCCTATTCCTTGCACATGTGTGCTCAGTTTTGATGATCTTGGTCTATAACTACCAAAGATCATGAGCAGAGGTATGCACAAAAGTAGTCCAAATGTTTAAAAGTTGCCTGGTATTGGACATCCACTGGTAGTGTGGATGTTAGCTGTCAACACTTCTTTTCCAGCCATACAACCAGCTTGACTGGTCCTGCTTAACAGAAGTGCATTTCCAGTGGGACCTTATACTGTTAAGATATCAAAGCACTTATAAGATCCTTCCGTTCTGACTGTTCTTTTGGTATTCAAGTACTTCTCAACAAGACCTAGTTTGAAAACATGTTATTTGTAATCCAAAGGATATTGCATAGCTAACTGAGATTCTGAATCTTCCACTAGAATCAAGGATACTCATCTAACTACATCATAGGAGCTATGTATCAATGGCATGGGTATAGATACTAGTGAAGGATCTGAGCTGCTTCTTCCTAGACCAGCACATAGCCTTCAGTGCTGTGTGATTCATAAGAAAGATGATAGGATTTCTAGTGGGCTCAGCAACACAGTGAGGGTTTGTCTTTGTTGTATTTGTTTGGGTTTTTTCCCCTCCCTTGTATCGATTCCTGTGAAAGAAATCTTCCGAACTATCCCTTGTCATTGACCTCAGAAGGCAGACGAAAGCTTGAGCCTCAGAAAAAAGGCAAGTAATATGCCAGCACTGAAAACAATTAGTACAAATGCAAGATGTCACAAGGAAGCATTTCAGGTTTGGTACTAAGCATTACCCTTGCTCAATTATCTTAACAGCTTCACTACAATGTATTCCCATTTCTCTAGAAAGCAGTGGTTGTTGCTGTGACTGTTGGTGCCAGTTTGCCAAACAACCCTCCTATCAGCCCAGGAGTACTGCTGCTTCTTCCCCTTCCTAAAGGGTGTCCTCTGCCAAATCCTGGAACTCTGCCTGAGCTCCTCATGCTGTTCCTGTCTTTGCATGGGAGCCAGTGTCACATCACCTGCGCCAGGGACCCCCGTACAAATCAAAAGCAAAGCCTGCCACTATGCTCAGATTTACTTGGCTGTCCCACAGGAAGTGGTTCAGGTAGTGTAATTTCTGTTCAGAGTACACTAAGGTAGCAATGCTAGGCACCAAATGGAGTGTTTTCATCTACTTCTGGTGTTGGACTATTCAAATTAATACGTAGCAGGATAGACTTATTGCTTCACAACACTACACAAGGTTCAAGGCCACTGCATATAGTCAGTGCTACCTTGCTACCACAGCCCACAAGAGAATACTTGAAGTAGGTCACAGACACACTAAACCAGGTTTTTATAATTCAAAACAAAGAAATGAAAGGCATACTCAACAATTCATGGTCACTATACTTAATATTGAAAGAGATAAATAGTTCTTATCTATTAATAAGAACCATCATCACAAATGAAGGTATTTTATTGGTTCCTGACTTCAGATTTTTTTACATTCCACAGGCTTATGTCATTAATTTATCTGGCAGTTTTTGTAATTGGACAGTCAAAACTGACATTAGCTTAATGAACTTTACAAAAACTTTCCATTGCTTTAGTGTACACTAGGCAAACAGACAAATGTCTAACTGCCTTTTCAACAAACAAACAATATGATAAACACTCAAAATCACAACACTACGACCAAGGGAGAATGAACATTTGCTGTTAACTATTGAGAAAAAAGAAAGCTCTCTTTGATAAAGGCAAATCAGGAATGCAATGTATCAGAGTAAATGGCAAGCAGAAATGAGATCAGCAATGTTTGGCATGGAAAGTACTGTCTAGACTAAATAAGACAAGCCTGACTCAGGCTGCTTTCTTCATTTATTTACTCTAAGTCTGATGCTCCCATGCTTGGCTCCTAGCTAGCAATATCTTAAAAAATAAATATAAATTTCCACCACATTATTTTATACTAGGCTGCAAATTAAATTCCTTCTTCACTACCTCCTCTTAAACTCTCAATGTATAGTCAAAAGAAGAAGAAAATGCAGCATTTTCCAAAACTATGAGATAAAGAAAATACACAGAACACTTCAAAAGTCACAAAAATAGAACTAAATATCCCCCCCCGTAAATTACTCAAATTCAGTTGCTAGTTCATCCTGACCTTTGCCAGCTGTTTCCTCCTTACATTGCTTCTCTGTTGTTTTTTGGGGTTTTTTGTGTGGGGTTTTTTTGTTTTGTTTTGGGTTTTTTTTTTTTTTTTTTTTTTTTTTTTTATATTAAAAAGTTTTGCTTTTCTGCTGTTGTTGGGGAG